>BQNB010007515.1:19723-93281 GCA_026074375.1 Tanacetum coccineum
AATCAGATGATTATAAAATATGAGAAAGAAGTTTTGGGTTTTGGTTTGGTTTCGATTTTGAAATTTGTTTGTGAAAATTTGTAGGAAGTGGGCCGTACTTGGAGTAAGTACATCGTACTTTCTGGAATTGCAGGGAAACCGTCGCACAAAAAGATTGTGCGGTGCACATTATGAAGAAAAACGAATTTTTGGGTCAGTTTGCCAGAAAACTGTACGACGATTTTGAAAATTTTGATTGCAAAATCAGAAACAACTTAACTAAGAATGATATCAATCCCCGACAGCGGCGCCAAAAACTTTGATGTGTTATAAAAGCTTTAAATTTATATTACTAGTTTTATCCAATTTTCCAACTAACACACGGGTAAAGTATCAACCCCCGTTTATAGTATAGGTTTAGGGTAAGACCAGGTCGTTCTACGGGATTAGGTATTCTTAGAAAGGGTCGATTATAATACAAAAAGGGTAAATCTTAAAGACTGTCATGATCTAAAGATTTTAAGGTAATTCAAGATATAAAATGACGTTTGTTTAAGGGATGAGAACAACTATAGATAAACGATAACTTGGGACGATAACGAGTTCATGAATTTAAGTATAATCGAATGAATGAGTGTTAGCTTATTTAAAAGATCGTCTATTTAACATAAGAAAGAATCTTTTCGACCTATAGACTTAATTATGAAAAATGCTTTAAGATTGATTCAAGTTTGGAAATAACAAATATAAACTTTCTCAACCAAGTTCGTTAGACATGAGGTTAAGCATTCAATTTTTTATATTTGGATGTCGAGCATTTTATCTAGCTAATTCTCACAAAGCTACACGAGTTGTTTAGACAGACAATCGGATTCAACACAAAGTTCGGACCCTTCTCGCCTACACCGAGCAAAGTGAGTGATAAATGGTGGTTAACAATCCAAAGTATCTAAATATCAAGTTCAATTCACCATTTACCAAAAATTTTCAAATTTTTAGCTATCTATTTCAATCCATATTTTCCTCATTATTCCCAAATAACATGATTAAAATACTCCATAGCAAGAACTATCCAAACACAGTACAATAATAATTAAATAACTCAGTAACATCATATTTCAATAAGAAAAACAGATTATACCAACTTCAAGCGCAAAGAATAGTGATTTTCTTCAAGAACTTTTATTATATTTAAGTAGAAAACCCAGAAAAACTATGAACAATTCTGTCACAATAGCTTATAGCTTCGAATTACACTTCACTACTACTTCTTTAGATGGATCAAAACCTTGGAATATTGATGAATACAAGAAAGTTCATCCAAATTCTTCAAGAACTTCTTCTTACTTTGATTCTACTTATTGTGATGATTGTGTTATCAAGGGAGGTTTAGATCAAAGGTTTGTCAGGCCTTTATCCCAAAAATCCATCTTTGAGTATGGGAATAGGACTAGATAAAATAGATGAGGATGTGTGAGGGTATGTGATTACAGATGAGCCAAAGGGAGGTATTTATAGGCTTTCTGGGTTCGGAAAAACGTCACACTTCATAAATGTTGCTGATCGGAACGTCGGGTATTAATGCTGGTTGGTATTTAATTTTAATGTCGGTGAAATGTGTGTCGACTTTTTGCCAAAACCGGCGCACTTTTGATATTTTCCCTGCGTGGTTTTTGAATGTTGTAATAATTGAAATTTCTTAGCTGTGGCCGGCAGATCGCGTCAAACGGAGTTCGTTTATGACGAGTTTTGGCCAAAACAATGAACAGGTGTCGGGGAGATCTTTATCTTGAAGTTCTTTCTTCGTTTTTAAAGCTTCAAATCTTCGTTTTCTTTTGTTTTTTTTTCAGACACATCACATGAACCTACAATGACAATATATTATTATTATGTACCGTAGTTCTTATAATAATCTATATATAGGTATAAAAGCATAGATAACGCATATAGAATTATGTATAATTTGAGCGTTATCATTTTCTTTATTTATATTGAGAAGCTTCACAATCAATGTAAATAAAGAAATATAAACTTATGGTTCGGTGGTTCACAATTTCTTTATTTAAATGAAGAGGTGTCCCAATCTATTTAAATAATGAGATTATAAATCATCCTACTTATACACTTCGACATACAGCAACAATTACTTTACATACTTTAACTTTTAACCTTTTTTGCATTTTACATTTATTGCCCATTATTCTTTCACTTTTTCTCACATTACATTTTTTTACCTCTTTTAGCCTTGGATCTAGATCATTATCACATTCCCTTGAAGGGACTTTAACTGTACCCTTGCGGTACCATTAACATTCACTTTACACTTTGGATACCATTACATTATGCTATCCCAAGGGATACCATTACATTCACACCGGATCCAAGCTAAATATGAATTTATCATTTTTTTACCCCTTTAGTCATTTACATACTTTTCTAATCATATACTTTTTCATTTTTACTTTTATTGCCTCAAGCAATTCTAATTCACGCTTTATCTTCTTTCATTAAATTAAATGATATCTAAATAATACTTGTCATTCTCACATATTACATATATATACGTTTTCACCTTTCATTTACTATCCTCTTGTCAACTCCACGTTGATCTCATGGTCAATTTTATACCAACACTTTCTTTTAATCCATTAAACTTTTCAAGTATATAAGCATCATTCTTTATCATTCATTCATTTGGCTTGCTTTAAGATACATTCATTTATCCATTACTTATCATACATCTCTTTCATATATCAACGAGATTGCATTCATTCTTTATCATTCATATACGTCTCATACTTATTCTCGTCATACCATCACATTATACTTTATTACGTTTTCTACATTATATGACTTATCATACTTCAACCCTTTATTAGCAATTCTTACAAACGCTTACTTTCAATACATACTTCTTTATTAAGCGAATTTTTCATAATTTAAATATCTTTACATTACCTAGCTCATACTTATATACTTTCGTCATTACTTATTAACATGCATTCGTATGCATTTATCTTTGCTCAAGCATTTCTTAAACTCATACCATCATACACATCTTATATCACTTACATATTTAAATAACCTACCATAGACCTTGCATTACATAAACATATACTTTTATACTTAACACTTCTCCGGTAAGTGTTTCACCTTCTTAACCATATTCATAATCCTTTAGTCTATGGCAAAATAAGATATATCATTTTTAAGTCATGCTTCATCAATTATGCAATCTTAAGCATCTTACTTAACTCGTACATCTCATAATATCATACCTTCCCATATTTATATAACACTTAGACATATAAATAACTTTCTTATACTTACATCACATAATTACATCAACATTTTCAATTAAAGCTTTTTCAACAAGCGTTTAACATTCTAATCAAAGTCATATAATCAATGACCAATCAATATTGCATAATCATTAATATGTCTAAGCATCCTCTTTCTATTTGCCGCAAGCACTTAACTACCTTATAACTAAGGCATTCACATTCTTCGTTACTTAAACTTAAGGCATACACATCTACAAGTGGTCTAAGTTTAGGCAACTTATAGTGAAAACCTACTTCTCTTAGACCGAAGTTCTGATACCAAGTTGAAACTCCCCTTTCTAGACTCATAATTTTGACCATAAATATTTTTTTTTGCGAAAACGACTTGACCTTGTGTCCCTTTTATAAGATAACCAAAATAAATAAACATTTACTTCTTTAAAGTATTACTAGTTGAAACTTGACTCAATTATCTTTGAAACGCCGGGTGGCACACCTTCTAACTCCTTACGGTTTGGTTTTTATGACTAAAACAAAATTGACTTGAAACTACAGATATGGATACACCATATCTATAGAATGGATACGCTGTATCCACTTCAAACCTTCAATACGCCATATCCATACCTTGGATACGCCATATTGAACCAACAGACCCGGAACCTGCAGAAACATGTGCAAAATTACCATTTTTGACCCAAAACCTTACTTTCAGAACTCGATACTTCACCATACATTCCAGAAACCATAAATACATTATAATACATCTTTATCATAACGTTTGGGGTCTCAACAACATTCTTTACCATTCGATGGGTGTTTTGCCAAACACCTCTTGACAAAAATGGGCAATTCACAGTCAAGTGCCTTAGAGAAAAGATTGATGAAAAAAAAATACTTATCTCGACAAATTCAACTAAAGAAACAAAGTGGAGCAAGATAATCCCAAGAAAAATTTGTATCTTTATCTGGCGATTACAACAAAGAAGATTAATGATGCTCACATGGTTACAACATATTGGTATGGATCTTAACTTAATTTTGTACCCACATTGTGAAGATGATATAGAAACGTTTGATCATTGCTTCATGAGATGTTCTCGAGTTTTAGATGGATGGAAAAAGGTCTTTAAATGGTGGAAGATGGACAACTTCAATGTTAGGTCAATTGATTATATAATAAATCATATTGGTCATGATACGTTCAACAAAAAACAAAGATCGATTTGGCAAGCGGTATGTTGGTCCATGTTACACTTACTATGGCATTTGAAAATGAAGTTTCAAACTTGACCACGGTTTACGACGTACAACCACCTTTACTCCTATTGTGTCCACTGAGAGGCTAAAGGATCAATACAACTTGGTATAGATTGGTGTTCAGACCCGGTAACTGCTTGCAAAGTTTAGTATGCCTTCGATCACTTCTTTCTATTGGTAGCTGGTCGTATTCTAGTTTTATCTTGTGTGGAAGTTGGTCTCTCAAAACCCTACCTAACATGAGGTGATAGGTTTAAGTTATTCCAAGTATAGAGTGAACGTGTATTCGTTGATGTTGGGTCTATTGGAGAATGTCCGGGGACCCTTAGGTTTTGTTTTTTGTAGTTGATACGGCATTGTCGTCGTTTTGTACCTTTTACTTGTATTTCATATGGGTTTTTTTGTTTTGCCTTTTTGATATTGGAGAAAAAACACATATCAGTGTATAACCAAACATAGCCTTGAAAAGATGAAATTTGTCATAAAATGCTTGTATATTGCTTATTTTGCTTTGGTGGATTGTGTAGGTACGATATTACAAATAACTCAAGAAAACCGGCCAAAACGGACAAACACGACAACCGATAACGGAAAGAGGCACAAGAGCCGGATTTAATTGCTGAAAGTTTCTACCAAATTGGTCACTCAAAGTCAAACTTGGTCAACTGTAACCACAAGAAAAACGAAAACCCCTAAAAAATTACCGAAAACATACCCTTAAGTAAAACCAATTGCAAAAAATACCTCAAACCGAACAACCGTTATTCTTATTATAAAAAGAAAGTGGGTTGTTTAAGCCCCTTTCTAACTTAAACCCTTAGAGCCAACCCCAAACCTCACCCCCCCAAACCCATTTGTTTTATAAACCCAGGTTAACGATCCAACCCTCCCGAGTCAAACACCCCCATCTAATGGTTAAAAGTAAAAAAAATGCCCGGGTAATAGCTTTTTACTGTTCATCATCGTCTTCGCGTTTATCCCGAGTCAAAACAAAGGGTTAATTCAAATTAACAGCGTGGCTTAATGATTAAACACCAAGGTCCAACTGGCAAAAGGAAACGCACTTAAGGCCTTATTGGATTCGAAAACTGGGCCAAAGAGACACGTGAGCCAATTGAAAGAAGCACCCCAATGAGTAGATTTTTTGCAACTAAATTTAGGAAATAGAAGCCAAGTACGCTGACACAGGGGTCGGAATGCCACGTTGGCAATGTCGTGTGCTCATCAGATCAAATCCAAACGACCAAACATGAGATCAAATGATTAAGGCTAAATCATGATAGAGAGCGACTAGACCCTAGAAGCTTCACCAGACCGTTATATAAGAGAACAAGCCTACGCACAACAACCACAACAGACTTTCGTTTTCTAGCTTTTAATATATGCTTAATTAGTTTTAGCTAATGTAATTTTTAAAATTCCTTTTTCAGCGTAGTGTAATCTTCATGTTCCAAAGTTTTTTATTCAGTTTTTAAGATCAAGAAAATAAAGTTACTTATTTACAATCCTGTTTTTACTTATAAGCGTTTATATACTCGAAATGCTTCTATTAATTTTTTTCACAAGCTACTCTTATAAGCTCTTCATAAGCCCTCTGAGTCTCTAAGCTTATATTGAGCTCAAATTAGTCATTTAATATACGTAAACTTTTAAAATCAGCTAATACATATGTTTAAAATGGATTTGGTTGCTTTGGATGATACCTAGCAATGGAAAGTTCATTAAGGACTTAACTAGCTTATCCTTGGTTGATAACTAGAACTTGTTTGAACAGCCCATTTGAGCCCTTATTTAGCCTTTGTTTTAGCTAAAGCAATTGTAAAAGTTCTTCTTAAATTCCAAGTATCTCTTAGCTTATGATAACTGCCTTTACTTATCTCTTGCTTAAATCTTCTTAAAAATGTGCTTATTTTCTTTTGGTAAGTATGCTATTAAGAAGTGATTTGATTATCTGTTTATAAGTTTTATAGCCTAGATTTTAGTTTTCTTCATATTGTCTCATAAATCAATAAAAATCCAAAAATATTAGCATAACTAGTAGTTTAATGATTCTGGCTTATTTGATTGTTGGAATAAGCTCATAAGGTCTGTTAATAGTTGTTTGTTATCTGGTAATCAAGTTTTATTCATTAGATTTAAATTTCATAAGTTTAAATGGATTTAAAGAATTTAAAAGGGGTGTTGCATAGCAGTCCAAACTATAAGTTAGTACTGGTTTAGTGGCCATTTGGGTGCGTTTGAAATCATTTTAATTTCTCAAATAAGTTTGTTAGAGTAGGATTTAGAAGCTAGATTAGTGTTAATTAGTTTTCACAAGTTAAGTTTCATTTAAGTTCAAATCTGTTAGTTTCATCTGCATTATAAGTTCTTTTTTATTCTAGTCATGGACATGACCTTACTTTCATTAAGGTTTATTAATTTTAGGAGTAATAGTAAGTTCTAGTTTAATAGCCTGCATTTGTTTGAGAAATGCATCCTGGTCAATTTGTTGCAAAACTGCACCAGCTATTTAAAAAGACAATAGTTGCTTAAATATCATGTTTCAGAAGGTAATTTGTACGAAATTAAGATTAGATATTTGGCATAAACAACGTAGATCTAGGGTCTTAACATAGTTTTTTCAAAAGTAGCTAACTTGAGTATAAGTTTTAGGCCTTATAAATTCAGCATTGGTAAGAAGGGCCATCGATCACGTTTGCTATTGGACGATCCTTAGTCCATCTACCAATAAGTTCAAATGGAGTGTGAGATGGTCTCACATTAGATGACGATCCTTGAGAAGTCAAGTCTTCATGAAGAAATTCACGAGGAGGATCATTATGAAATAGTGGTGTTTTAGGCGAGTCTTTAACACCTTGAGAAATAATTAGAGAATGTTCTTGATCTTGTGTGGATAGGATACTTGATGATGGTGCATCTTGGCCAATGAACGTAGACACAGGTGAATCGACTATTTCAATAACTCTTGGTGCAGCAGCTACTAGAATTGTAGAGACAACAATAGTTGGAGGATTGAAGTATTCATCAAACAAGGGTTGGAACAAAGTATCCTAATCATCTCTTTTTGGTGGATTACAAGGTTATTGAGGAATAATGTTTGGAACGAGTCCTGAACTGGATGTTGTAGAAGTCAATACTTAAAGCCCAGGTCCTGAACCAAATTGTTTAGAAGCCATTGCTGTCAGCTCATCGAACATCACATGAATGGTTTCTATAATTTCCTAGGTTCTCCAGTTATAGATTCTGAAAGCTTTCTTTGCTGGCGTGTATCTAACGAAAATACCAATATCGGCCTTTGCATTTAGTTTACCCAATTCTTCATTGTTATTGGTTGGATAACATAGTGAACCAAAGACATAAAAGAATGATAAATCTAGATTCTTGTCGTGCATCAGCTCATATGAAGTTTTGTTATATCGAAGATGAATTAGAGAACAGTTTTGGGTATAATAAGCTGTGTTGATTGCTTCGGCCCACAGAAACAGAGGAGCTTTTGAAAATATCAACATAGTGAGGGAAGCTTCCACAAGAGTTCGGTTTCATCTTTTGACAACGCCGTTCTATTGAGGAGTGCGAGCAACAGAAGTTTGATGCAAAATGCTGACATTTTCATAAAAAATCACGGAGAGTCTGCTTGACAAATTCAGTTCAATTATACGTTCTAACATTACGGACAGTGGCTTTCAAGCGAACTTGAATATTTTTGATGCATTTGATAATAGTGTCAGGAGCTTCATCCTTTGATGTCAGAAATTTAACCCAAGTAAATCGTGAGTAATCATCAACAATCACCAAGATATACTTTTTCCCATTAATGCTCTCCACACGCATTAGGCCACAAAGATCCATATGTAGAAGATAGAGTTTCTCTTGGTTTGTGTCTTCGACTTTGGGTTGATGAGAGGATTTCTTGCTTTTGCCTAATGCACATGCTGAACACATATGATCTTTCTTGAATTTAAGCTTTGGAATGCCTATTGCAAGACCGTCTTTGGATAGCTTGTTAAGAGTACTGAAGTTGAGATGAGATAACCGACGGTGCCATAACCAGCTCTTAGTCTTTGAAGGTTTACATAGTAGACAGATCGGAGAAGTCTTTAGCATGTCATCAAGAGAAATTGTGTACAAGTTTGTGTCTCTGGATCCTCAAAGTAGATCAACACCTTCTAAATTCCTAATAAAGCAAGTGTTTTTCCTAAAAGCAACCGCAAGATCCGCGTCGCAAAATTGTCCAACAGAAAACAAGTTATGTCCAAGCCTAAACATAGTTTCCCTTGAGATTCAATTTTGTTTCCAAGCTGATAGTCACCCTACCCTAGTATCATTGCAATTTGGTCTTTTTGAACTCGTAACAGGTCCAAGAATTTACTAACGATAGTTTCATGAGCTGAGAGTGGTTCACTGTTTATGTTTTTGAGCATCCTGAGTCTATATACAAGAGAAAAATCTGGATAACCTGTCATTGACAAGAGAAGAAGAAGATGAAACATCTGTAGCATTGGATCCCCACAAATGAGTGGGTTCCGAGTTGTTAGCAATTTTAGATTCTACAATCTTAGTTTTTTTACTCGAACCTACTAATTTTACTTGTTTGGGTCAGACTTTAATCTCTGGTTTTTGTGTTTCACCTGAATTAGAAGTGGTTTTCTTAAGATGCACTCAGAGCGAAGCTTCCAAGGATCTCAAAGCCCCAACTGAATGGCTAAGAGGATTAGAAAGACACTTTGAGCAACGAGATGATGGTGAAATTTACTTCTTTGATCGTATCTGGATTCCATCAGTTGGTGGTGTAAGGAAATTGATCATGGATGAAGCTCATACTTCTAGATATTCAGTACATCCGGGTGCGGATAAGATGTACTATGATCTGAGAGACTTGTATTGGTGGCCTGGTATGAAGAGAGACATTGCTGAGTACGTTAGCAGATGTCTTACGTGTTCTAAGATTAAAGCCGAACATCAGAAACCCTCAGGATTTCTTCAGCAACCAGAAATTCCTGAGTGGAAATGGGAAAAGATAACAATGGACTTTGTCACAAAGTTGCCTAAAAGTAGCAGTGGGCATGATACGATTTGGGTCGTTGTGGATAGATTGACCAAGTCGGCTCACTTCTTACCTATTCGTGAAGACTACAAGACGGAGAAATTAGCAAAGATTTATACCAATGAGATTGTAGCGAGACATGGTGTGCCGGTGTCAATCATTTCAGACCGTGATGGTCGATTCACGTCACACTTATGGCAAGCTTTTCAGGAAGCGTTGGGTACGAGACTAGACATGAGTACGGCTTACCACCCTCAGACCGACGGTCAGAGTGAGCGTACTATTCAGACGCTGGAGGATATGCTTCGAGCTTGTGTTATGGATTTTGGTGACAGTTAGGATACTCATCTTCCATTGATTGAGTTTTCCTATAATAACAGTTACCGCACAAGCATTAAGTGCGCACCATTCGAGGCTCTGTACGGGCGGAAATGTAGATCCCCCGTGATATGGACTGAAGTTGGAGAAAGTCAGCTTATTGGACCAGAAATTGTGCAAGAAACGACTGAAAAGATTGTTCAAATTAAGGAAAGATTGAAGACGGCTAGGAGTCGCCAGAAAAGCTATGCTGATAAGAGGCGTAAACCTCTTGAATTCCAAGTTGGAGACCGAGTGTTACTTAAGGTATCTCCATGGAAGGGAGTGGTACGATTTGGTAAGAAAGGAAAGCTAGCACCACGATATGTGGGACCATTTGAAATCGTGGAGCGTGTTGGACCGGTGGCTTATCGGCTGAAGTTACCCCAGGAGCTAAGTTGTGTCCACGACACGTTTCATGTGTCAAACCTCAAGAAATGCTTGGCTGAGCCAGATGTTCAGGTGCCTTTGGATGAGATCGAGATTGATGAAAATCTACGTTTTGTTGAAGAACCTATTGAGATCGTGGAACGAGATGTGAAAAAGCTAAAGCGAAGAAGAATTCCATTAGTCAAAGTTCGTTGGAACTCTCGGCAAGGAGCTGAGTATACCTGGGAACATGAAGACCAATTCCGGATGAAATATCCGCATCTTTTCTCCGAACCCGTACTTTCCTCAAGTGCCGCAACTTGAGCCTTGAGGACAAGGCTCTTCTAACCGGAGGAGACTGTAACATTCCATATTTTCAGGTCATTTACGACGTCATCTATTTTACTATTTTTTTTTTTCGTACGCGTTTACTTTTAATTCTTATTATATAGTAAAATCGCGTAAACTAAAAATCAACAATTAACGTAAACGGACACCAAACGAATTAAAGTTTACGTCAAACAATCATTATATTATTATTACTAAAGTAATAATTAACTTATTATGTTTTATTTTTATCGGTTACGTAAAACGTTTACGTTTCGCGATAAATTACGTTTAAGTATTCCCGGAACCACAAAAATAAATCTACGCTTCAACAAATAACAACTTTTATTTCTAATGACCAAAGTTTATAAAACATTACCCTTATACATATAATGGGACGCCCCAATTACTAGGAAATAACTAACATAAACCTTACAAGTCTTATACTTTACTTTTAACTTACAACAAATAAATCAAAGTGATACTTGCACTTTATACTTTCACATTTACAAGTATACTTTCATTTTCCTTCAAGAAATATCTAGCAACACACCTCCTTAAATCCATGGGATGATGTCCTCATTTGGAAACATAAAAACACAACATTAATCACAAGGACCAAGTACTTCCCTAAAAACCCTCATGGTGTTTTTATGAATCTAGTCTTGATCTCATCTAAGTCCAAGAAGTATATAAGTAAAGTAGCTAGTAAGAAAGAACACACACTCTTCATTTCTAAGGTGAAAGTTCACAAAATCTCTTCTCCCTCCTCCTCTCTAGCTCACGGCAACAAAACACCCCTTTACATAATCCATACAAATTTTTCTTCAACATATACAAGCCATCACACATTATTTCTAAAATATACTAAGGTGTTTGCAAGCCTTGGTTAACCATTTATAAGTATTGAAGCAAAGAATGGAAGATTAGGGTTTAAGGTTTCAAGATCTTGCAAGCTAGGGTTTATAATCTAAACAAGGGTTTAGATTGTGTTGGTTATCATATTGCATCACTCTAAGGTTATCTAAAACTCTTTATGTCCATCATTTATCATTTTATATGTTTATGTGTTCTATGTAGTAAAATCACCACTATGATACTTTTAAACATGTAAAAAGAGTTTTTACTTGTGATCATCATTTTGTACACTTTTACATATGCTATGATGTTGGTAATATCATGTTAAAATGGATTTATAAGTGTTGTACACTCTTGGTTTAATTATAAAAAGTTCAAGTATAAACTTGTAGTTAAAAAGTAAAAAAAAACAAAGTTGTATAAATAAACCCCAAAAGATATATAGGGGTTGTTTTGATTCGTATTTTGTAACAGCTAGATTATGTTTTATAAATATAGTGCGTCTCATGACGATTCCAAAATGATAAGAAACTCGAAAAACCGATTTATAACGAAAAAGATACGACGATTTCAAGTTTACGTTAAATATATACTTTTATAAAACTATTTTTATAAAAATTACTATTCACCACAGAAACTTATATTTTTAAAACATCATTAATATGATAAAACTTTTAAATACGAGAACGTACTCGAAAGAATCGCTAAAAACGGAGTTAAAACGAATAAGTTACGACATTTACGATAACTAAATCTATAAAAATAAATATATAACTGTTATGAACAGTAAAAATCACTATTCATCAGAAAAACTCAAATTTTAAAAATGTTATATTTTGATAACTCGTCTTAATACGAAGGCGTGGACGTAAGAAACGAAAGAAACGGATTAAAAACGAGAAGTACTTAAAACGAGAAAGTTAGGCCCCCATTTTGTAAAAAGTATACTTATAAACGTTTTTACTTTATAAATATGATTTCACTAAAACGATTAGATGGTGATGTAGCTATATAGAATTATATGTGGTATTAGTTAATCAAAGTACTATATTACTAGGGAGTTTCATAATGAGGCCTCTTCGGGGTGGCGTATCGACGAGTTGTTGGATTTACGATTTAAAGTGTCCTAGCTCCTCATACGTCACTACATGACCTCTTAATTATGATAGCCCGAACGATAGTATGATGAGCTATACGACCTATAAATAATCAAAGTGTTTAGTACTTATACGACCTATATTGGATTAGGTTGCCTTCGGATTCCTTCGTGACATATTTTTCTATTGTGAATACTTGTTGATTACCATTCACTCGAGGTGAGTTCATAGCCCCATTTCTATCTACATGTTTTACAAACTCTATGAGGTGGAATTACATGCTTGTTTTACTACGGACACAAGTGTTTTAAAACTGTATGCTATTTCGTGATCATATTATTGCCTAAGTACCCTTGTCACTAAGCCCCCTTTTATCATGAACCGTGAGTTGCTATATTAGTAAGCTCGAGTGTTATCGGAATAGGGGATTTATCGGGGATCTAACAATCCCCACCATTTCTTTAGGGTCTACTAAGTTGATCTGGTGCATTTAACAATTTAAAATAATATGTTGGTTGTTTTGGCATCATACTTTTTACTGCGTGGGATATATTACGATTACTTATTATGTGTTTTGGTTCGGTGGTCATGAGCTTAGTGCCATTATTACCTGTTTTTGGACTACTGAATATGATTCATGGTCTACTATTACTTAAATCTTGTGGTCCACTCTTTTACCGACAAACCTATGGATTCACTCAACCTTTGTGTTGACTTTTAGCATGTTTAATTTCAGGTCCTAGGTTAAGCTTGGGATGGAGCCGTGATGGAGATAAATGAGATGGATTTTGGGTTTATGTAATTCGTTGCAACTTTTATCTATAAAAACTTAAGTTACCTGTTGGTATTATGAAGCTTTTGTTTAATTAAAAACGCCGTGAATGTTTTGACTGTTTAAAACATATGGGACCTAATGTATGAACTCTGATATTTTGCTATGGCATCGAATGAAATCTTATCTTAAAACGTCCATTTAAGGTCGTTTCCTATATCTTGATTGTTGTACTTTGACGTAGCACCCCATTGTTACCATTCCGCTGCTACCTGATTTTGGGGGTGTTACAGATGGTACCAGAGCCAAGGTTATAGGAAACTGGGTCATTTTCAAAACCTAGTCTATAACCACAAAGTTTAAAGGTTTTCTTTTCTTTCATTTTTAAATACAGAATCCTTCATCGCTATCCAATATCCACGCGCGCGTATTCCCTGATCCTTACTTACTTTTTCGATTGTCATTATTGCATTATATATAATCTTAGATATATAATACTTGGTTTAAATTCGATCTCTTACGTCTATCTTTTGACATATCAGTATCTATTTCTATCGGTCAATTATGTAAATATTGACCATCATGATAAATTTATGATTATTTATATCATTCTCCATTATTTACCATGTGCCATGACTCTGCATACCTTTACAAATTCTCAACGAATTGTGTACTTGTGTTGCTAGAATCATGCCGCCCAAGAGATTTAAGAAGAAATCTGTTAGGAAGATAGTGGAAAAGCGTGTGGCCAAGGCCATTGAAAAATATGAAAAGACCAGAGCTGACTCAAACAATACTGGTGGATTCGGATCAACAAATACTGGAGGAACTGTTGTACCAAAGATGCATGGATGTTCATATAAGACATTTATGAATGGCGAGCCTCACTCTTTCAAGGGGACTGAAGGTGTAGTCGGACTGAAATGTTGGTTCAAAAAGATGGAGCAAGTGTTTTGAAATTGCAAATGTGTGAAGTTGGACAAAGTGAGTTTGATATGTGCCGTTCGAGGGTGTGCTTAACCTAGTGGACAGAAATGTCAGTACTTTGGGACTTTCTAATGCTAATCAGAACCCCTGGAGCAACGTGAAAGCTATGATGACCACTGAATACTGCCCGTCAACTAAAATCCAAAGGATGGAACAAGAACTCAGACTCTGACTCTGAAAGGAGATGACATTGAAGCTTACAGTAATCGTTTCAACGAACTAGTTCTGATGTGTCCTGAATTGGTGTCCACTGAAAGTAAGAAGATTGAAAAGTACATTCGTGGGTTTCCTGAAAGAATCAAAGGAAACATCACTTCTTCAAAGCCTGCGACCTTGCATGAGGCAATCAACATGGCCCGTGAACTGGTCGAGCAGTCAGTTCAGGGTAGGGCTGCTAGAATTGGTAAAAGCAATAAAAGGAAATGGGAAGACAACCAAAGAAACACCAACAACAATAACCATAACAACAACAATAACAACAACAACAACCGCAACCGAAACAACAACTATCACCAACAACAAAACAGGAGGCAGGAAACTGCCAGGGCCTATGCTGCAGCCCCAGCCGAGGGTAGAGGTTATGCTGGAAATCTACCAAAGTGTAACCGTTGCAACTCTCACCATAATGGACAATGCCCTCCTAAGTGTGGTAAATGTGGTAGGCTTGGTCATGAGGAGAAGGATTGTCGGGTTAGGTTTCAAGATACAGGAGGAAATGCTTTGCAAAATATGACCTGTTTTGGTTATGGGGAGAAGGGACACTACAAGAACAGGTGTCCTAAGGGAAGGAACCCTCCAAATGAGGGAGCTCGTGCGAGAGCTTATGTGGTGGTTGAAAACCCGCAGCAGAATCCGAATGTGGTCACGGGTACGTTTCTTCTTAATGATCACTACGCTTGTATCCTCTTTGATTCTGGTGCTGAGAAGAGTTTTTGGTCTTTTTGCGTTACACCTTTTATTGATATTGCCCCAACCACTTTAAACACTAGCTACGAAGTAGAGTTAGCAGACGGAAAAGTCGTTAGCACCAATACCGTTTTACGTAGTTGCACCTTAGTCTTGTTAAATCACGTGTTCAAAATAGACTTGTTGCAAACCCGGCTAGGAAGTTTTGATGTTATCATTGGAATTGATTGGTTGGCATACCACCGAGCTCTCATCGATTGTTATGAGAAGATTGTCCGTATTCCTCTTCCGAATGGCAAGATTCTTGAAGTTCGGAAAAGGATCTTCGTTCACTTGCATGTATCAAGGCTGATGAGAAAAAGTTTGATGACATACATGTTATCCGAGACTTCCCTGAGGTATTTTTAGACGATCTATTAGGTTTACCTCTCGTGCGAAAGATAGAATTTTGCATTGATCTGATTCCAGGCGCATCGCCATTTATTAGATCTCCATACCGGTTAGCCCTTTCAGAAATGTTAGAATTGTCGAACCAGCTTAAAGAACTTCAAGAGAAGGGTTTTATTCAACCAAGTCACTCACAATGGGGAGCACCAGTGCTTTTTGTCAAGAAGAAAGAAGGTTCGATGAGAATGTGTATTGACTATAGGGAACTAAACAAGTTGACTATAAAGAACCGTTACCCTCTCCCCAGAATTGATGACTTGTTTGACCAATTACAAGGTGCGTGTTGTTTCTCTAAGATAGATCTTCATTCGAGATATCATCAGTTAAGAGTCTGAGAGGAAGATATACCAAAGACCGCGTTTAGAACTCGATACGGGTTCTGTTGAGTTCAAGTCATGCCATTGGGGCTGTACGAACGCACAGCAATATTTCAATGGACTTTAATGAACCGCGTCTACAAAAACCGTTATTTGGATCAAATTCGTAATTGTGTTCATGATGACATCTTAATCTATCAAAGTTAAAAGGAAGAACATGAAGTCACTTGACTTCGATTTTAGACTAACTAAGAAGGAGAAGTTGTACGCCAAATTTTCAAAGTGCGAATTTTGGTTACAAGAAGTACAGTTCCTAGGACATGTGGTCAACCATGATGGTATCCACGTGGATCCTAGCAAGGTTGAGTCGGTCAGGAAAGATGACCCCTAAGTCACCACTATAATCCGTTCGTTTCTAGGATTGACAGGATACTACCGAAGGTTTATTGATAATTTCTCCAAGATCGCAAAGCCCCTCACCCTATTGACTCAAAAGAATAAGGCTTATGTGTAAGGCGATAAGCAAGATAAAGCTTTCCAAATTCTGAAGGAGAAACTATGCAATGCTCCTGTGTTAGCACTCCCCGATAGACCCGATGACTTTGTGGTCTATTATGATGCATCAAAACATGGTTTTGGGAGCGTGCTGATGCAACGGGGCAAAGTTATAGGCATGTGCGTCAAACAGTTGAAGAAGCATGAGGAAAATTATACCACCATGACCTAGAATGGTGCGGTGGTGTTCGCTCTAAAAATCTGGAGGCATTATCTTTATGCGACGAAAAGTGTTATTACCCTAAACCACAAGAGGCTCAAGTAACTTATTTGACAGAAAGTTTTTAAATATGCGTCAAAGACGGTGGATCGGTTACTCATTGACTGTGTATGAGATCAAATACACCCGGGCAAGGCGAACGTGTGGCAGATGCTTGAGCAGAAAAAGAAAGACTCAAGCAGACGAGACGTGCTATGAGTATTACTATTAATTTTGGATTAAACTTAAAGATTTTGGAAGCGCAGAGCGAAGCTTTCCAAGGATCTCAAAGCCCCCAACTGAATGGCTATAGAGGTGATTAGAAGACACTTTGAGCACGGAGTGATGATGATATTTACATCTTTGATCGTATTAGATTCATCAGTTGGTGGTGTATAGGAAATTAATATGACTGAAGCTCCTACAATTTAGATTATTCAGTATATCCGGGTGCGGATAAGATGTACTATGACCTGAGAGACTTGTATTGGTGTCCTGGTATGAAGAGAGACATTGCCGAGTACGTTAGCAGATGTCTTACGTGTTTTAAGATTAAGCCGGTACATCAGAAAACCCTAAGGATTTTCTTCAAGCAACCAGAAATTCCTGAGTGGAAATGGGAAAAGATAACGATGGACTTTGTCACAAAGTTGCCTAAAAGTAGCAGTGGGCATGATACGATTTGGGTCGTTGTGGATAGATTAACCAAGTCGGCTCACTTCTTACCTATTCGTGAAGACTACAAGACAGAGAAGTTAGCAAAGATTTATACCAATGAGATTGTAGCGAGACATGGTGTGCCGGTGTCAATCATTTCAGACCGTGATGGTCGATTCACGTCACACTTATGGCAAGCTTTTCAGGAAGCGTTGGGTACGAGACTAGACATAAGTACGGCTTAACACCCTCAGACCGACGGTCAGAGTGAGCGTACTATTCAGCGTCTTGGAGGACTATGCTTCGAGCTTGTGTTATGGATTTTTTGGTCCCCCTTTGGGGCGGCTCTGGCAATTGAGATACTCGTCTTCCATTGATTAAGTTTTCCTATAATAACAGTTACTACACAAACATTAAGTGCGCACCATTCGAGGCTCTGTACGGGCGGAAATGTAGATCTCCCGTGATATGGACTGAAGTTGGAGAAAGTCAGCTTATTGGACTAGAAATTATGCAAGAAACGACTAAAAAGATTGTTCAAATTATGGAAAGATTGAAGACGGCTAGGAGTCACCAGAAAAGCTATGCTGATTATAGGATGGTTATAAAAACCTCTGATTTCCAAGGTTGGTGACGAGTGTTACTTAAGGTATCTCCATGGAAGGGAGTGGTACAATTTGGTAAGAAAGGGAACTAGCACCATGATATGTGGGACCATTTGAAATCGTGGAGCGTGTTGGACCGGTGGCTTATCGGCTAAAGTTACCCAGTAGCTAAGCTGTGTCCATGACACATTTCATGTGTCGAACCTCAAGAAATGCTTGGCTGAGCCAGATGTTCAGGTGCCTTTGGATGAGATTGAGATTGATGAAAATCTATGTTTTGTTGAAGAACCTATTAAGATCGTGGAACGAGATGTGAAAAAGCTAAAGCGAAGAAGAATCCCATTAGTCAAAGTTCGTTGGAACTCTCGGCAAGGAGCTGAGTATACCTGGGAGCGTAAGGACCAATTTCAAAAGAAGTATCCGCATCTTTTCTCTGAATCCGTACCTTCCTCAAGTGCCGCAACTTGAGCCTTGAGGACAAGGCTCTTCTAACTGGAGGAGACTGTAAAAACATTCCGTAATTTTCAGTATTGATAGTAACAGCCCGGGACCCTTATTCCGCTTCGACCGATTTGGGGGTGATGGTGGTACTATCATCTAAGTCCAAGATGTATATAGTGTAAAAGTAGCTAGTAAGAAAAGAACACACATCTTTATTCTATAGGTGAAAAGTTACAAAGATCTCTTTCTCTCTCCTCCTCTCTAGGACTCCACGGCAACAAAACACCCCTTTACATAATCCATACAAATTTTTCTTCAACATATACAAGCCATCACACATTATTTCTAAAATTATTACTTAGGTGTTGCAAGCCTTGTTCGGTAACCTTTTATAAGTATTGAAGCTAAAGAATGGATGATTGGGTTTAAGGTTTCAAGATCTTGCAAGTAGGGTTTATAATCTAAACAAGGGTTTAGATTGTGTTGGTTATCATATTGCATCACTCTAAGGTTATCTAAAACTCTTTATGTCCATCATTTATCATTTTATGTGTTTATGTATTCTATGTAGTAAAATCACCACTATGATACTTTTAAACATGTAAAAAGAGTTTTTACTTGTGATCATGATTTTGTACACTTTTACATATGCTATGATGTTGGTAATATCATGTTAAAATGGATTTATAAGTGTTGTACACTCTTGGTTTAAGTATAAAAAGTTCAAGTATAAACTTGTAGTTAAAAAGTAAAAAAACAAAGTTGTTTAATTAAACCCCAAAAGATAACTAGGGGTTGTTTGATTCGTGTATGATAACAGCATTTTTTTTTCTACATTTTATAATGATAATACACCTTTTGACGATTCCAAAAATGTAAGAAACTCGAAAACCGATTTATAACGAAAAGATAGACGATTCAAGTTTACGAGAAATATATTCTTTTATAAAAACTATATTTTATAAGATACTATTCACCACAGAAACTTATATTTTTAAAACATCATTAATATGATAAAACTTTTAAATACGAGAACGTACTCGAAAGAATCGCTAAAATGGAGTTAAAACGAATAAGATACGACATTTACGAGATTTACGATAACTAAATCTATAAAAATAAATATATAACTGTTATGAACAGTAAAAATCACTATTCATCAGAAAACTCAGATTTTGAAAATGTTATATTTTGATAACTCGTCTTAATACGAAGGCGTGGACATAAGAAACGAAAGAAACGGACTTAAAACGAGAAAGTTACGCCAATTTTACTAAAGTATACTTATAAACGTTTTTACTTTATAAATATGATTTCACTAAAACGATTAGATGGTGATGTAGCTATATAGAATTATATGTGGTATTAGTTAATCAAAGTACTATATTACTAGGAAGTTTCATAATGAGGCCTCTTCGGGGTGGCGTATCGACGAGTTGTTGGATTTACGATTTAAAGTGTCCTAGCTCCTCATACGTCACTACATGACCTCTTAATTATGATAGCCCGAACGATAGTATGATGAGTTATACGACCTATAAATAATCAAAGTGTTTAGTACTTATACGACCTATATTGGATTAGGTTGCCTTCGGATTCCTTCGTGACGCATTTTTCTATTGTGAATACTTGTTGATTACCATTCACTCGAGGTGAGTTCATAGCCCCATTTCTATCTACTTGTTTTACAAACTCTACGGGGTGGAATTACATGCTTGTTTTACTATGGACACAAGTGTTTTAAAACTGTATGCTATTTCGTGATCATATTATTGCCTAAGTACCCTTGCCACTAAGTCCCCTTTTATCATGAACCGTGAGTTGCTATATTAGTAAGCGCGAGTGTTGTGGATAGATCTATCGGGACTGACAATCCCCACCTTTCTTTGGGGTCACAAGTTGACTCATGGTGCATTTAACATTTGAATAATACGTTGGTTGTTTGGCATCATCCTTTTTACTGCGTGGGGCATATATTACGATTACTTATTACGTGTTAAGGTTCGGTGTCATGAGCTTAGTGCAATAATACCTGTTTTTGGACTACTGAATATGATTCATGGTCTACTATTACTTAAATCTTGTGGTCCACTCTTTTACCGACAAACCTATGGATTCACTCAACCTTTGTGTTGACTTTTAGCATGTTTAATTTCAGGTCCTAAGGTATAAGCTTGGATGGGAGCCGTGATGGATATCAATGAAGATGGATTCTGTGTTTATTTAAATTCGATGCAACTTTTATCTATAAAAACTTAAGTCACATTTTGGTAGTATGAAGCTTTTGTTTAATTAAAAACGCATGTGGAAATGTTTATGACTTTTAAAACATATGGGACCTAATGTATGAACTCTGATATTTTGCTATGGCATCGAATGAAATCTTATCTTAAAACGTCCATTTAAGGTCGTTTCCTATATCTTGATTGTTGTACTTTGACGTAGCACCCCATTGTTACCATTCCGCTGCTACCTGATTTTGGGGGTGTTACATCGTATATAGTGAAGTAAATGATATAATCCTATCACTCAATAGCTCAAACGTGATTCATTCAGATTACTATATGCTTGTACAAGAAACTAAACAAATCTGATAGGACGTAAGCACCAGATATAAATATAAAAAGAGGGCTTTTATTCAGGTTATATTGTACAGGGTTTTGGTTTATAATGGTTTAGATATGACATCGGATTATTTATGGTGTTTTTGTGAATATAATGTCAAAAAGTATACAATCAAATCATTTTCCACAATACCCGCAAATACATCACTTTTTTTTTCGTTCACACAACTTTTTTAGTTAATTTTTGGTTTATTATTTTTTCTTTGTTTATTTTTCATACTTTTTTCCCGGGGATACTTGTTTTCTCCTATACTTATGATAAGCACACTACTTTAAACAAAACAAGAAGTTTGCAACATTCGAACTTCATTATAATAGCAATACCAACCATTACGCGCATTCATACATATGGATACAGTGTCTAACAGTCAACCGTAAAACATTTGACAAGGGTTATGTTTAGGCTCAAAGTTGTATATTTTCCTTGGTTTTTTATCGAATTGAAATTGGCTCGCTCAGCAGGTTTTACTAATGGTATCTAGCACTAAAGATGAGTGCTAACAATCGGTTTATTTTGTGGTTAGCTAATCAGTGTAATTAGCTAAATATATAGGATGGCTATTTGGTTTAATCCTAATTTTGCCTATTTATCACATAAAAATGTCTATATCACGCGAACGTGATCTTACTGCAGTTTCGTAAAGATATCAAACACAAGTTCTAGAATCAACAAATCACCAGCACACTCATACACAAAGAAATTAAGCATAAAAGATGTATGCTAATAATAGGCTAAAAATCCTTACATTTTCATTGGTAATGGGTATAAATATGCTAGTAATGTTATCGATCCAAAGTAAGATTGCTTAAATGCTTAAAGAACGATCTGTCTTCCACAATTTAAGTTTATATTAATTTTTATTACTAGTTTTAATAATTTTATTTAAAAGTAGAAAATAGATAAATATATTTTTGTTTTTGAAGATGTTTTAGTTTTAGTTTTCCTATTTATCTCCCCCTATACTTAATGTGAGCATTATGCGATATAACAACCCACAATTTTCATCAATATAAAAATCCATCTATTAAATTAGATGCACTGTAATATCCATCTATTATAAATATATCACCTTCTTACAGGGAATTTTTTTTGCTTTATCTCATAATGCAACGTAACTTGCATCTCTAAAGTAAACGAGCTCACGCAACGTCTATCAATGTCATCTATATCTATGTTTATATCATGTAATCATTCTAATATGTCAAGTCTATATCTTAATATCATTTTTACCAAGTACATTATCCATTTAATGTACTTTTTAAAACGTTATACCAAAACAATCATTAAACGTTAACGTTTATATCAAAACCCTAATTATATGTAATGTATACATATAAAATGAATGTACAAGCCTTTAAAGCATATGTACAAGTGTACAATGCACCATATTTGAATCATATTTCCCCTCCAAGTCAATGTACAACTCATTTAAGCTCAATGATCAAGTCAATAATGCCTAAAAACCTAATTAGGTTATTTAAGCTCCTAAATCATGTTTAAACTTTACCACCATTTTAGTACAAGGTACAAGCACTTAATGCATGACTTTTAAACCTTAAACCTAAACCCTAATTCATCCTAAACCCTAATCTAAAACCCTAAACCCTAAAAACAAAACCCTAAACCCTAATTTCACTTTCAACTAAAAACTAAACCCTAAACCTAAAACTAAGCCCTAAACCTTAATCCTAAGCCCTAATCTCAATCCTAACACTAATCCTAAACCTTAATCTACCCTTAATCCTAACCCTAATCCACATTTTAAAACCCTAAACCCTAACCCGAAAGAAAAATCAACCCGACACCATTTTCTTTCCATTTTGACCTATTTTTACACCCAAGCTAGCAACCAAGCACCTCAAGCACCTCTATGACTCACCAAGCAGCCACCCAAGTAGCTTACAAGCACCTCCATCACCTCCTTGTAAGCTACTTGTAAACAAAACACCTCCTTGTCCTTCTTTCTTAGCCGTGGCCTCCAAATACCCCTTCCACACCTTCATGGCTAGTTCTAGCTTTCCTTACTCATCCTACTAGCCCCTCTTAGTCACCTTAACTAGCCTTGACACTAATCAAACTCAAAACTTAAGCACCAAGCATGTTTTCACCCTATAAATACACGAACCAAAGCACCTTTTTCATTTCATCCCACACATCTCATCTCATACCATCAAATGGAATTCTAACCCTTCCATAGCAGCAATAGAAGATCAAGAGAAGTCCCTAAGCTCAGAATAGAAGCCAAGAATCAAGAAAAACGAAGCCTTGAAGTCATTACTAGGCGTACGAACCCGAAAACCCCATTTTGACCCATTTTAGCTCAAGTAAGCCTAAGATCTTGTTCCATAAGCTTATATTATGTACAATAATGTTCATAATACTCTTAATATCATGTATGAACTCTTGTTTGAAGCTTTGAATCCTCAAACCCATGTGTTTTTGATTAAAACCCTAAAAACGACCCGTTTTGATTTTCTAGCTAACGAATCCTTTTTCTAAACTTTTGTTACGTTAAAACATCTTTTTTTAGCTTATACTAATAATCTATAACCTGCAAATATCATTTGGAATCTTAAACTAACCTTGCATGACTTTTTGGCCTTATTTTGCAAAAGTTTCCATGCATAGGGGTATATATCGTAACTTTCTGAAATTTATAACTAAATGGGCTGAAAATGTCATTTTATTAAAGTTATAACTATAAGGACCTATTTTATCAAGTTTCAAAGTTAAAGGTTTAATATATATATATATACTTTTATATAAATGACTAAACTTATAAAAGTTTATAAACCAAGGGTATATATTGCCAATTTTGCAACTTATAAAATATGATATTTTTATATTAATTATAAAAATATATATATAAATTATTCTAGCTTTTGAAAAAACTTAAAACTATAATGTATCACATTACTAGGGAGCTTCATGTAAGGGGTTTCATTTGGGTATACGTTTTGACGAGTTTGCTGGATTTACGAATTAAAGTGTCTTGGCTTCTCAAACGTTTACTACATGACCTCTGAATTATGATGGCCCAAACAGTGATATGATATTTCCATAATAAATCCAATCAAAATGATATTTCATTATGACATAAAACATATCCTATCAAACTAATACTTGACATATTACCCAGGTTGTGTGACGAAGCCGTTACTTTCATTTCATATACTTTTGCCATCAATCAGATTTCCCTGTACTGTTAAGGTGACTTCATAGCCTTGCATTGAATCTTTTAAGTGTTTCATAAACCCACGAGGGGGGGGTACATGCTATAAGCCATGAATGCAAGTATTTTTCTGTATGCTATCCTGATACATTATTGCCTAAGTCCCTACTTTTTCCATTAAGTCCCCACTATCATGAACCATTAATTACTCATCGGGGTAAGCGCAAATGCTGTGAATAGATCTATTTGGGAATGGACTCCCCGTTGGTGTACCTATACTGTCGGTAACCAATAGCACACATTTGAATAACTTTGCGGGTGTTTGGCAAAGACACCCGTTGGGGCAATTATTTATGGTTATTGATTAACCTAAGGCTTCGGTATCATGAGCTTAGGGAAATAATATTGTTTTCCATGATAATTGTACATGCATGCAATTATTACAAACTATGGGTGTATAACAACGTAACCCACTATTGAACTTGTATTCAAACTACTTTACTTAAACCTATGAATTTCACTCAACCTTTGTGTTGACTTTTTAGCATGTTTATCTCAAGTAATTGAGCAACTTAAGGCACGGAGTGGCACGGACTTGAAGATGGCTAAACTGTTATCATTCAAACTTTATGTTTTCATGTAGATTTTGGGACCTCACTTTTTGTAAAAACTTTGATGAATAAATAAATGATAACTTATCTTTTAAAAACGTCTCTTTATGATTCATTTTCTATGATTATGACTGTTGTACTATGAAATAATACACCAGATTAGCTTCCGCTGCTATCTGTAAAAATGGAGGTGTTATATGCGAGAAATATAATAGAGAAAAGAAAAATGGGAAAAGTAACATGGTGATGAGGTGTCATTTTATACACTTTTCGGGGTCATTTAACCTCCTAAATAATGCAAATATGCCCAAAATACGTGCTTAATCATTTCTTTTTATTTTTTAGCACTTGGATGTCATTTGGAGGAAATACATATGACTTGTACTCAATTTAGGAAGGAACGGACAAGAATTCAACTCTACATGAAAATTAATACCAAAGGGCATACAAACCGTGGAGACGGCGTTGCAATTTCTTGCGACAGCTTTAGAAGACTAAAGTGATGGCGTCAGGAACTTTGGCGACGGCGTCAAAAGTAGCCGACTTAAGAGAAGCCCTAAAAGATTCGGAGGGGCGACGACATCTCAATTTACAAGTGCCGTCGTCGTGATTGATTTTCTATATATACAAACCCTAGTTTTTCAGTTTAAAGTGTGAAATTCTTAAGGAATATTTAAGGAACGATTTTTATCAGCCTTTAGGTTGATTTTAGGGTTCTTAAACCCTATTATATCCACCGTTACTCCAAGTTTAATTGAATTGAAGTTCTTTTATCCTTTTAGTATTTTAATATGTCTATGTATTGTTTGATTAATTGTTCTTCGCTTTCTATTAACATGTTAGGCTAAATTTATTAGTGTTTGCTTATGATTGCATGAAACTTGGTTTGTAATTCCTTTTACTATTGCTTCTTGTTGGTGGTGTGCATGTTAGGCTCTAGAAAACTAGCTTCTTAGTTGTTTGCGAAGACGTCTAGGGAAACGTGATTATGTAGAAAGGATACCATGGCAACAGTCTTCATACTACCTTGCCCTACTATGGTTGATCCCCTTTTAAGTGTTTGAATGCATATAATACACTCTTAGGATCCATGTAATAGTCTTCATACTACCTTATTTTTGCCTTGTCTTAACGAAGTATTACATAGATGGCGGGTTTGTGCAATTCGTTCATGAATTAGGAAATACTTACACATTACACCACAAGGGTGACAGACAATAGGATTAGGAAGAGCAAACTAAGGAGTAGTGCATGATTAAGTGTGCACGTTTGTTTACCTATATGATTTTCCACATAGTTAGATTAGATTTAAATTAGATTAGTAGTTAGGTAGTTTAAAACAAACCCCCTTCTAACCCGAGTTAATTGCTTTCTTAAAAATATAAAAATACAAAAATAATCTTCACTTAACCCTTAGACCTTAGTGACTTTTTAATTCGAGCCTACCCAAACTATTCTCCTAGAGAACGATAACAACCTCCGAGTCTTGCCTATACTACACTACAACGATTAGGTACTTTGCCTAGGGGATTGTAAAACTTTTTCGGTTTTTCAAAACTCCACATCAAATTTTTGGCGTCGCTGTCAGGGAATAGTCTAGGTTTTGGATTCTATTTAGCTTAGGTCTACTTACAAGATTCCTATCGAATGAGATTTTTTTTCCGTTTATTAGCTTTCTCGTAGTCTATCTTTTCTTTGTTCCCTTTGTTTTGTAAATCACTCTTTCACTCACCATCATGATGTACGAAAGACCACCTACCATATCCTTTCAAAACCCACCCTTTCTATTCCAAAGATATACCTTGATGTTCTAACAACATCAAGATAAATCTCTCTACGATGCGTGGACTCGTTACAAAGACTTAATCTGAAAATTCCCGCATCATGGCCTCAGCCTATGGTCCCAAATTCAAATATTTTTTGATCATATCGATAACTATACCCAAATAGACATTAACTATGCATCAGGCGATAACCTTAGGGGATTAAGTGCTAAAGAAGCATGGGAAACCATTAAGGGTTGTGCCCAACGCGATAAACTATAGAAAAACCAAACTAGCACTATTTCTGACCAAACAATAGCAAATTTGAAAGCTCAATTAGTTGGGAATATGGTGGTTAGAGTTGAGATACCTAAGTGAATTTCATGGTTAGATGCATATGATAAGCGTATAGGTGATCTAGATATGATGGAGGATAAGGTAGATAATCCAAGCCCACAAAGTACCCCACAAGTCCTCCTATCATTTGAGGTATACACACCGCAGAGGGAGAGAGAGAGAGAGGGAGGTTGTTTTTGGTTAACGTGTTAAAATGATTCCTCCTTTATGGTTAAACCTATATATAGTTGGTTTGCTTTGATAGTGACTTGGAAATATAAAAATGTATATGGACAAAACGTTTAAGTGTAAAAAACCCTAGATAAAAGGGGCTTGGGGCTCGCATGGTTATGTAATTTATATTTTTTATGTGTCTTCCATGTACATGTGATGTTGTTAGATGGTCAAAGATGCCTTTAACTTTTATCTATATTGGACGAAATTTTTGAACTAGGAGGAGGGAGATGAAATTTCAAATTTTAAATGTTTAGTTGTTAAATATTTAGTGTATAATGCAAATGTGGTGAATTATTTGGTGTTGCATGCATGCATGCCATGAGTATGTTAAATGAATAACGTATGACGGTTACGTATTAAAAAAAAAATAGTAAAAGGTAAAATTGTACATGAACTATGTAACTGTTCTTATGAATGTTCATAACATACTGTATGTGTAGACTAAACTTAGTCTAGAGTCGGTGTGCGTTCAAAGACGTTTTTCATTGTACGCGGGATAAGTTCCTAGTTTTAGGTCGAATTGAGTATGTAAATGTTCGTAGTAACAATAATGCAAGTTAAAGTAAAATAATTCAAGTTTATAAACAATTATTTAACCAAAAATTGCCGGTTGTCACATAAAAGAACATGGATTTGTTCAATCTGTTAATGATCATTCTCTATTCACTAGATCTAAAGACAATAAGTTTAGCTCTTCTTGTCTTTGTTGATGATTTTGTGATTACTGGTAATGTGTGTTATGAGAGATGATCAGTTTTAGATTTATTTGAAAATCTAAGTCTTAATATCTAAGACCTGGGAAGTCTAAATATCTTTCTTAGATTTGAAGTAGTAATTAAAACTGGTGAAGAGATCTGCCTTTTCTAGTGGATGTCATTGTCTAGATTACTTAAAGATATTTTGTCTACTGGGTTGTAAACCCTGTTTTTACTAATATGTTAAACAAATTGTGTTTGTTTGTCATTATTACTACCTACTAAAACTGTTCTTTACTGGTTAACATACTGGTTTATCAAAAATTACTTGGTAAAAATTGATCTATCTCACTCATACCACACCTGATATTGCATACTCAGTTCATTGGCTTGCTTAAATACATGCACTCTCTTCTAAAATCTCATTTAAATTGCTCATTGAATGTTCTAAGATATCTCAAAAATGCTCCAGATAAAAGGTATTTCAAGTATGGTTTATGCATTTGTTAGTAACAATCATGCAAGGGTATTTTGTATGCAGTTGGGCTACGTGTTTTAAAAAAGCAAGAAAATCTGTTACAGGATATTGTGTTTTCTTTAATAATTGCTTAATTTCATAGAAAAGTAAAAAACAAAACACTTTATCTAAATCTTCTACTTAAGCAGAATACATGGTTATGTCTTCTGTTGTTTGTGAGATTATTTGGATTAAAAAAAACTTTTACATGATCTTATAAGTCAATATCACTCTTCTTTGCTTGATTTATTTTTTACATTGTGATAATAAGTTTGCATTTACAACTGGCGGTGAATTAGTTTTCTTGAAAGATTCAAACACTTTTGAGATAGATCGTTCACTTTATAGAGAAGAAAAAAATTGCAAAAGGGATTTTGAGTACAAAAAATATTTGTTCCTCAAACCAAATTGCAGACATTTTCACTAAACATCTTTTGATATATCAACATTAATTTTTGTGTAAAAAACTATGTTAGATATTAGAAAAAGACTCGATCACCCCGTGTATTTTACTGTTTATTATAGCTCGTAGTTTAATAGTTAATAGTACGTTTTTCGGTTTTAAGTCGGGTACGAATACCCGGTATATTATAAGTACTATATAAGCCACTTCCAACTTTGGAAGAGGCAAGCTAGTCATTTATTCTCTTTTCATTTAGAAACACATTTTCTCTCTCTAGAAAACTCTCTCAAGTGTTTCTCTCTCTAGAAACTAGCCAAATCCAAGAATCGACCTCGTGTTATGATATATGATATACCACAATTGGTATCAGAGCTTTGGGATGATTAGGTTCGTGTTGGATGTGCGATTTCTCTGTTGTGTTAGATCGAAATGTGTGAAGAGGTGAGCTAGTCATTATTCATTTTCCATTTAAACACACTTGTTTCTCTCTCTAGAAAACCTCTCATGTGTTTCTCTCTCTAGAAACTAGCCAAGTCCAAGAATCGACCCCGTGTTATGATATATGATATACCACAATTGGTATCAGAGCACATGGGATGATTAGATCGTGTGTATGTGCGATTTCTTGCTTGTTTTAGATCGAAAAGTGTACTATTGAAGGTTCTTAGCTCGTTTTTTAATTTCTCCAGATTTTGATGTTTGTAATGTTAAAGTTTGGTTGTTTCTAGTTGCTATTGCCTTATGGTACTGTGTTGTGCAAAAGAAATCAAGCAAAATCGTTCAAAAGGGTGATTTATAAGTGCTTTTGTGTGATAAAAGTCGTTGCTTGAAATTGCAAACAGAGATTTGCCTCACTAAACCAGCGGCGGGTTGCTTTTAATTAATCGCGGCGAGTTGCTAATCTGGCAGCGAGTTGAGCAACTGTTTGAGCACTTTGGAATTTATTCAAACTTGGGACTTATTATCACTATAACAAAAAAAAACTCTACGACGGGTTGCTCAAAATTGTACACGGCGGTTTGACAGCACGACGATTTGATTCAGACAGCGGGTTGACAGAAGCAGCGGGTTGCTTTACTACAACTGACGGCGGTTTGCTCATATTCTTCGCGGCGGTTTGGTACCACTGGCGGCGAGTTGTGCGACTGTTTGTGCAATTTGGAAGTTATTCAAACTTGGGACTTAATATCACTTAAACACGAAACAAATACGTTAACCTCACCACTTTTAACGTATACTCACTAATCATTGATCGATCAAAACATATCATATCATAATAAAACAAGATGTCTAGTATGTCAGAAGATATCCAGTGTGCCGGTTCTGATACACGCCCACCAATGCTTGATAGAACAAACTTTGAATCTTGGCAACAACGTATACGTCTGTACTGTCTGGGAAAGGATAATGGAGAGAATATCATGAAGTCCATTATTGAAGGTCCATTTCATATGGGAACGGTCTCAGATGTTATTGCTGTAGGAACTGAGGGTGCAGTTCAACAAGGTCCAGTACGTGCTAGAGTCCTTAACGACCTTTCAGCTGAAGAAAAGGAAAGGTATAAAGCTGACATTCGTGCAACAAATATCCTACTTCAAGGTATACCAAAAGACATCTACTCACTCATCAACCACTATACTGACGCCAAAGACATTTGGGACAATGTGAAGATGATTCTGGAAGGTTCTGAGTTAACAAAGGATGACAGGGAATCTCAGTTATACGATGAATTTGAACACTTCCGTCAAATCAAAGGAGAAACCATTCACGGATACTATGTTAGGTTTACGAAGCTCATTAATGACATGAGAAACATCAAGATGACCATGCCCAGGATGCAGCTTAACTCTAAGTTTGTGAACAACATGTTACCTGAGTGGAGTAGATTCATAACTGAAGTCAAACTTAACAGAGGTTTGAAGGAGTCTAATTTTGATCAGCTTTATGCCTATTTGAAGCAACATGAGGTACATGCTAATGAGAACAGAACAATGATGGAAAGGTTCCTTCAACCAACTAATGATCCTTTGGCACTAGTGTCGAATGCCTCAGTTCAGCAGTATCCAACACAATCATCCAAGTCTCCTCAATCCTCAAATGAACCATCTCCTGCTGACAACTTTCAACTGGACTCAGGAAGTTCTTCAACTGAAAACTTGATTGAAAGTTTATCCAACTCACTTGCCCTCCTCACTCAATCGTACAAATCACATCTTCCTCAAACAAACAATCAACTTAGAACGTCATCTAATGCAAGGAACAAAGCTACGGTTCAAGACGGCAGAGTTGTGGTTCAAGATGTCCGTGGAAGATACAATGCGAACAATCAAGGAAAACCATTTCAGAGAAACAATGCAAGAGGAAATGTTGTAGCTGGGAATGTAGGAGGTCAAAACAGAGGAGGCATTATTAATCCTGGTCCAGCCAAACCCATTAAGTGCTACAAACAGTAAACGCGAACACTAGGAGCACATAGCCACGATATTTCCAAGGCCAAAACGACTTCAAGATTCAGACTACTTCAAGGACAAGATGCTACTAATTCAGAGCCAGGGAGAAATGGTGCAGTACTGGATGAAGAACAATCGTTGTTTCTTGCAGGAGAACGGGTTACCAACTTTGATAAGGATGTGGATAATTCACCTGAGAATGATTTGGCACTCAATGTGGACCATGTCTTTGAAGCTGATGAATGTGATGCATTTCGACTGCTGATGTTGATGATGGTCCCACCTACACAGACCATGTTCATGGCAAATCTCACATCTGAAGATCCAATCTACGATGAAGCCGGGCCATCATATGACTCGAATACTCCGTTTGAGGTACAAGATCATGATACCTTTGTAGATCATATGGATGAGTATCAAGAAATACAACGAGTGCAAAGCGATGTATCAAGCACAACTACGTTGTTGAATCTGATGCTAGACGAATACGAGTGATAGTAATATTATTTTGTATGATCAGTATGTGGAAGACAACGAAGAACATGTTGTACAAAGTAATGTATCTTCTGTACGAAATGATGCATTGATGTCAATTCTTGATGAAATGCATGAACAGGGTGTACAAAGTGGATTAGCAAATAAGCCAGAACATGTATTAATGATGCAGTGACCTCTGACTTGCGAGGATATAAGGGAACTGGTGCGTGGAATATGAAAAAGCGGCAAAGTTTTTTGAATTAACTATATGAGAACGAAAAATTGATGAACAAATGAGAATAATTATCTCAGACCGAAATAGAAAGGAAACTTCTTTAAAATTCAAACTTCATTCAGCACAAATACTACTTAGTTCTACCGTTGGCCATTATAAGTCAAAGACAGAAGAAGTAACCATTTAAAAAAGGATTTTAAAACACAGAAGAAAGACAATTCCTTGAAGAGTTTTTAGACAAAAAAGGCTAAAAGATAAGATTGAAGATAGAATAAATATAAACAGGGATCAGTCTGTTCAAACGGATTCACATTTTATGTAAACCAAAAATACGTTTATGATGAAAAGAACAAGTAGCAATAGGCTACTAAAATCCTTATGTCTCAACCGGTACAAAGCAAGCTCAGTCTGCTCTGTTAATGGATCACTACTTGTCACCACCAATCATACACCCACTGTTATACATGACTCAGAGGATACGCGTGAGATAGCTGAGATAACTAGGAAAAGAATGATGTTGAAAATGCAAAGCCCTCTATGTGTGGAAAATAAAGTTAGGATTGCCCCCCCCCCCCTCGATTACTCGAAAGGAGAACCTTCTTGAAACCTTTCTCCATAAAAGAAATCTGACCACAGAACAGATATTATTAGGTCCATAGATGACAATGATAGAAAAAGGCTGAGAACCGGTCAGCTACCCAAACCAATTTCAGCATTGACAGTGTTTCCACCCAATAACCCTGTCAACGCTTGTCCCTAAGAGTTCTTCTTACCACACAAAAGTCAAGTGAAGATTAATCTTTATGTACTGCCTCACAACCTTATTATGAATTTAAGAAACTTGCAAAAAGAGAATCACCCAACAGAGTGTTACAGAAGGGAAAGAGTTTTACCAACAAAAATGTTTACCAACTCACTGAAGTTATTCCATTCTTCAAAACTCTTAAAGAACACTTTGTAGGAGTTCAAACGGCCCTCTTTAAAGAAGTTAAAGTAATGGAAGAAATTTTTGATCAAATGAATAACGAAGTGGACAAGAATACTGTAGACAAGCAATGTACTATTATAAAAAAACCTTTTCATTGAAAATGAGAATCTGATTGCTAATTGTTTGTCGAATCAACTATTGTATGATGTGGAAAAATCACGTTGTCTAGATCTTGAAGCTGAAATGTCTAAAGTTCATATGATTCATAAACATATTTCAAAACTTGAAAGGGAATACCTAAATTTGCAATAAAAGTATCAACATCTTTCTTCAATGAAAGTTTGTGAAAATACCAATCACAAACATCACAGAAGCTCTTGATTTTAACACATTCTTTAAGATCAAGAATCTCTAAAAACAATTCAGAAAAAGGCAATGTGAATAGAGACTATGAAAGTTCTAGTCGCTAATGTGAATGACAGAAGTTGTGAGCCTTATAATGCTAAAGATGTCACTGCTCTTATTGAACAAAATGATTGCGTTAGAGTAGAACTAGAAAAGGTCAAACAACATTACAAGGAATTGTATGACTCCATGTATGATTACGTGTGCTTTACATGATGGAAAAGACATCCACCAGAGGTTAAATGAAATTGAGAGCAAAAATTCTCAGTTGAGAAGGGGTTTGGTGTGCAAAGAGTCTTGTTTCACTATTGACTTCTGTCAAACCAAAAGTTCTAGCGGCTCTAGCATGTAAGCCATATGATATAAACCCATCCCTCATTCCCCTTAAGAACAATAGTAGTGCTCATTTAAACTATATACAGCCATCTAAGGAAGGTGTAGTAAACGTTATGGAGATTGTAGAGAAGCAAGCAAGTTAAACCACAGGATAATACTCTTAACGTATGCTTGTAATACATCAAAGCTTATCTCAGGAATTGTTAGAATATGTGGATTGGCCACTTTGTCCCAAATAGTTTTCGATGAAAGAGAAAACAATGCACATCCCCCTAACCCTTAAACAAGTGAAAATGCAATTACTTTTAGTGATAAAACCATGAACTCATCTAGCAACACACAGAAAACACGAATGCACCAGAAAGTTCAACAGCTAATATCCTGTGATTCCTTCTACATAGATAAACACTTCACTAAAGCAATCGGATCAAAGCCTAGAAGCATCCAAAGAAAAATAGATCACAACCAGCTAAGATGGAGAAAAAGAAGGAAAGTAGAAGACCACCTTAGGACAAATAAGTCAGTATGGGACTAAAAGTGAATCGGTTGATTCAAGCATTAGCTATAGGCGTGTTTGTAATTAATTCGAATTCTGAATCTGTGTGCAAAATGTTTAACAAATGCTTAAACTCGGCAAAACATGAAATGTGTGTTGTTAATATTTTGAGTTCAGTGAATGCAACCCCCACTGTTAAAGTTGTCTTGAATAAAGGGAAGCAGATTTGGAAACCAAAAGGCAAGCTGTCTGATAACAGTTTGAACCAAGATAAAACCGACCAAGCGTTTTTTGAAAAGCAACGGGTAAAACTATTTGGGGATATTGGTTATCAATGGAGACCCACAGGAAAGAAATTCACCTTAGGAAAACTTGATTGTGGGTTATCATATGAGACCCAGAGGAATAGAATTTGCCTTAGCAAAATTGCCCTTTTTAACCTAAGCTTTCTGTGAAATGTTCTACTAATATCTGCTAACCAACAGAACCCAACAAAATTGGGAACCGCAATTTCCAAACATCTCCAACTGCGTCGAACTGTTTTCACATGCAGGTCGTAACAGTCATCCTTTGGTACCTGGACCTCAGCATATTCAAAACATAAAACGGGGAATTATTCAAAGCTCAATAATTTGTGGAAAAGTTTCATACGGGACAGGGTCAGATTCGGGAATGATACACTTCGAAGCTATCATGGGTTATGGAGATCATGTAATTGGTAAAAATGTGATCTCAAAGATATACTACGTGGAGTGTACTTGGACATAATCTATTCTTAGTAGGGCAATTTTGTGATACTGATCTGAAGTTGCCTTCCAAAAAGCATACATTGCTTTGTTCGTAGATATTAATGGTGCAGACTTACTTAAAGGTAGTCGTAGCACCAATTTGTAAAACAATATAATCGATTGATGACATTATGAAGGTCTCATCCAAATATGCTTGTTTCCAATAGGCTTCCAAGTCCAAATCATGGTTGTTGCATCGTCGTTTAAAAACCATTTAAACTTTGCACAATAAATATCTTGCTCGAAAAGATTCTGGTAAAAGGTATTCCAAGATTGAAGTTTGAAAAAAGATCATCTTTGCTCAGCTTCAACTTGGAAAAAGCAAGAAGTTCTCCCACAAACCAAAATCTGACAATTACAAAATGGTAAGTTCTTCATAACCCTTCAGATGGATCCTTTATGGTCCAATGAGAGTACAAAGTATTAATGAGAAGAAATACATTTTAGTCATCGTGGATGACTATTCAAGATTCGCGTGTGAAAAAAAAAAAAAAGTTTTTGAGATCGAAGGTAAACCCAGAGTTTGTCATCAACTTTCTTAAGCAATACAGGTTGGTCTCAACAAAACAGTCAATACATCCGCACGAGATAATGAAACGGAATTCGTCAACCAAGTTATGTCTAATAGTATAAGTGTAGGCATATATCATCAAAAATCTGTTCTGAATGAACTCTTCAAACAAACGGCGTTGTCGAAAGACGAATCGAAACTGTGGAAGCAGCACGTACAATGATGAATCTCAAAAGTACCAGACATTTCTAGGCAAAGAGCTGTAAGCTACTGTTTGTTACACCCAGAAAAGAATCCCTAATTCATACTCGACACAACAAAACCCCTTATGAGCTTGTACATGATAAGAAGCCTGATCTTACATTTCTCCGAGTATTTGGTGCTCTGTGCTATCCTACAAATGATAGCGAAGATCTAGGAAAATTTCAAGCCAAAGCTGACATTGGGATTTTTGTGGATAAGTGCTCTAGCATGAAGGGCAATAGAACTACAACAAGAGGAACTCGTACTATAGTGAAACATTCCACACGACACAGTTCGAAGATATGCCATCAGACAATGCTCCTGTACGCCATGAGTTTTAGGACCTAGCCTATACATTATACTCCCAGGACAACTCAAAAACAGTGCTCTCTCCAACGAAAAAGAGAAGGTAGTATGTTAATTTAACCACTTTTTGATGAAATACTTAGAACAATACGAGTCCACTTGAACCCAGTACCTTTCTGCTACAAAACAGTTAACGCTCAAATTGTTCCACCTGGTACATCTTTGTCTACAACAATTGCTCAAGATGCACCGTCTACAAGTGCTTCATCGTCAACATCTGATATGCATCATCCAGTCTGACATCAAGGAATTGCAGAAGAACCCAACTCCGAAAAGACCCCCAATCACATCACGAGTTTTCTACATCCTTCATTTAACCCTGTTACTGGAGAACCAGGTTCGGCACAGTCATCATCTAGGAATGTTAATTCAGCGAAACCCAACCAAGTTACTCAACCACCAGATCGTCTCAGAATATGGACCAAAGATCACCCTCTTGATAACATCGTTGGCAATCCCTCTCGTCCTATATCTACTAGAAAACAGTTAGCATCCGATACTTTGTGGTGTTGTTTTCATACTGAATTGTCCAAAGTCGAACCTACAACAAGAGAACTCGTCGATTAATGGAAACAATTCACGTCACATTCGATGAGATGCATCAGACAATGGCTCCTGTACGCATGAGTTTGGACCCGAGCTATCATTAGTGACTCCTGGGACAACTCAAATGCAGGGCTCAGCACGTAGGCCGATAAAGAGTTGGAGATGTTTATATACAACCAATTTTTTGATGAATACTTAGAACAATCTCAATCAATGAAAACCAGTACCTTCTGCTACTACAGTTAAACGCTCAAATGTTCCACCATGGATACATCTTTGCTACAACAATTTTCTCAAGATGCACCATCTATAAGTGCTTCATCGTCAACATCTGATATGCATCATCCAGTCCGACATCAAGGAATTGCAGAAGAACCCACTCTCGAAGACTCCCCAATCACTCACGATGTTCTACATCCTTCATTTAACCCTGTTACAATAGAACTCCATGTTCAGGTACATCATCATCCTAAGATGTTAATTCAGCGGAACCCAACCAGTTACTCAACACCAAGAATCAAACTCAGAATATGGATCCAAAGATCACCCTCTTGATACATCGTTGCAATCCCTCTCCATCTATATCTACTAAAAACAGTTAGCATCCATACTTTGTGGTTCTGTTTTCATAACTGAAATTGTCCAAATAGACGAACTCCAAGAACTTCGAAGATGGTCGTGATAAAGACTGGCTGGATTCAAGACAAGCAAGATAAATTCATGGAATTTTATCGACTTGAAGTATGGGAATTAGTACCTTCGCCCAAACTATGTTATGGTTATCCCTCTCAAGAGGATCTACAAGTGAAGCTTGATGATATATTGTGATGTACTAAAAAAACAAAGCTCGTTAGTTGCAAAGGATATCTGTTTAGATGAAGGTATTGATTTTTTGCAGAATCATTTTCTCCAGTTGCACGTGAATAAGGCATCGAATCTTCATTGCCAATGCCGCAACCAAGAATATGATCATCTATCAGATGGATGTCAAAACTGCTTTTCTGAATGGTGATCTTCAAGAAGAAGTCTTTGTCAGTCAGCCTGAAGGATTTGAAGACCAGGATAATCCTACTCACGTTATCCGGTCAGAAGAAGGCTCATTAAAGGGCTAAAGCAGGCACCAAGGGCGTGGTATGACACACTATCAAAAGTCCTGTTTGGCCAACAATTTTCTCAAGGGTGTCATGGATCCACGTTAGTCACACGCAAAATCATGCAAACAGTATTCACTTGGGTTCAAATATACCGAAGATGACATCATTTTTGCTTTATAGATCATAAAGCGTGTCAACATATTTTCCAAAGAAATTAGCTCTCAAATTTCGATGTCAATGATGGGACAAAAGATGTCGTTTTTTCTAGGACACAATTTCCCAAAGTCCAAGAGGCATCTTTATTAACCAAGCAAAATAAAGCCCTCTTGAAACCTTAAAGAAATATGGAAAGGATCTCTCTAAACCCTGTCGAACACCAATGTGAAATCGATAGAAACTGACAAGGATCTCAATGGGAATTCCATTTGACGCAAACTACGATTTAGAGGAATGGTGGCTCCTAATGTACCATACAGCCAGTAGATCCATACCTTGTATTCGCTGACGCATGTTTGCTAGAATCAGTCTAAGCCGTACCAAAAAAAGCACATTTGAAGCATCAAATCGTGGTGCTTTCGAACTTGAAAGAAACAATAACATGGGTTCTTTGGTATCCGAAGACAACGCCATGTCACTAAACTAGCTTATGCAGATGCGTGAACATGCGGATGTCAAGATTCAGAGAAGAAGTACTCGGATAAGTGCTCAGTTTCATAGAGATAGATTGGTTAGCTGGCTCCATACAAAAAGAGCAAAGAAGCACTGCATATCATCAACAACAGAGGCGAATACAATGCCATGTCTGGATGTTGTGCTCAAATCCTTTGATGCGATCACACTCAAGACTACGGATTGACTTCAATAAAAATTCCTCTGTACTGTGGATAAACAAGAATGCAATTGCGTCTTTGCTGTACAATGTCCAACACTCTCGATCAAACCAACATCAGACATACGGACACCATTTCATCCTAGATCAAAGTGGAAAATAGAGTGTGTTGAAACTCTACTTCATCGGAAACGAACAATCAACTTGTCAGACATCTCAACATAGCATTACCAAGAAGAACGGTTCGAATTCAACCTTTCACGCCTAGGCAATGAAGAGTTTGACCCCATGAAACTCGTCAGACGCATTCAAGAAGGGGAGGAATGAGTAAACGACTAGCACCTCACATAAGTGTTTGGGATTCTCTCTTTCACTCGGGTGTATAATAAATTATAACATAAGGGGGAAACGGAAAATCAACACTCATTACCTGTCATAGCATATAAATTACCATAGGCTTGGTAAAGGATCAAACCTCCACCGCTAGGTGCAAGCATTATTCATTACTATCTAAGAGGTCTTTTAAAGGGTTGTGGGGTGTAGGTGTAAGATAACATATAATGGAAACGGAAACGGATGGGATACATTTGGGTGGCTTTGGGTGAATTTGGAGTGGAAGGGTTAGCTAATTATTTACATGAATACACGCTGGTTTGGTTGCTAAGCCAAGACTCGGACGAAGATATACAAACTCTACACAACTCTACATCAATCTCTTTCTTTTTCTTTTCTCATTTTTTCATCATTTTTTTAATAACATAGTACATCACATGGGGTTTATAATACGTACCCCTACACTTGAGTTTTTTCATGCTCGATATTTACAATCTATCTAATGACCTGATTTGAGGTGGATCAAAATAACATGGATATCATTTGACAAACATATGGGGGAATTGACTTAACTTTTCTTCCCTATTCTTCCGCAAAATAAATACTACCATGAATCCCAATCGTCCCAAAACAGTATTTCCCGGGTCGTTAATCCCCAACGAAGAGTGAATTGGAAAGTCGAGAGTCGGTTTGATATTCAAGGCTTGAATGGAAAAGATTTTGATTGGTTTAACTAAATCTATGAGAAAATTAAGGCAATCTATAATAAAAACAATTAAGGCAAACTAAGGTCGTGTCCCAACGAAAATAGTGATGTGTGTGAATTCTGAGAATTTGGAATATTCGGATTCGAGCTTAGAATGATAAAGGATATTTGAATTGTTGATTACACTACAAATTTAATAGCAAGAATTGAAAAACAATTAACTAGCACGAAAATTAAATGCACAAAACGTAATAAACGCGAGCTAAAACTGAAATTTAAAAACTAAAGCACAACTTTTAACAAATTTTATACCTAAAAATCACAAATTTAAAATGAAAATTTTAGGAAAAAGAATTAGAATTTTTTATGTATTTTTGAATTTTTTATGATTTTTCTAAAATTTAATGATTTATCAAAAATAAACTTTTTCTAAAAATTAACACTAAAATTTTTCTTTTATTTTTCAAAAATACTAGATTTAAAATGAAAATTAATGCAAAAAGAATTTTAATTTTTCAACTGTTTTTCTATTTTTTATGATTTATCTAAGAAAAAGTAATTAACTAAAATCTATTTTAATTTCTAGAAAATACAAATTTAATGAGAAAAATATAAAAAATTGATTTTTAGAAACTACAAAGGTGCAGAAAGTTATAAAAAATAAAAGCCCTAATTTCTACTAACTAATTGTACTCTAATTTGATCAATTAAAAGATAAACCCTAATTTATTAAAACTAAAATTTAAAAATATTAAACTTTTTATTATACTAAGAAAGACAGGGTAGGAATTGACAGAGAGGAAACTAAAGGGTAGGCGGGTGAACTTAAGTAAATTTACACAGCAGTTAAAACGATTAACCCTAATCTTTAAGAGAAATACCAAAGAGACCCTACGAATTTGGCTTATTTAGCTTATTTAAAAAATGATTTTCAGCCAAAACTCAAAACTACAAAGTTGACAACCAGCTTATTCCCTACAACTTTAATAAAGACACTTTCAACTTTTAACTAAAGAATAAGCTAGAAAATAAGCTGATCCATGGCTGTTACAGAAAGTAGTAGTTTGCTTAAACTTTTGAATTTTTGCTTATTGTGAGCTTAATATTTGATAAAAGCTGAAAATAAAAGATGCTTATTTATGCCTAAGATGTGTATTAAAGGATTCTAAACTAATATTAATCAGTGCTTAACAAGACTAGAAAGAAAATGAAGCTGAAAAATGCAATGTTTTATGAAACAGTTTGAGAGCTTTTTCAACTAAGCTTAACAAGCTTAATTTTGAACTTTAAGTACTGATATTTTGAAAATAAGCTAACTTAGCTATCTATAATCAACCTAGCTAAAAGGATTTGTAAAAACTCTAAAATGAAATGAGAAATTTCAAAGTGAAAAAGTGGCAAAGATTGTGCTTAAATGAAGTGTGCACTTGCTGATGCACTTTGCAGCTGATGCAAATGGTAATGAACTTGAAGATAAACTAAACTTTGAGGCCTACTCTTTCACTTAATGAATCTAAAACAGCACAACACAAACTTAACTCTAAAATGCTTTTTAAAATCTCAAAATCTAAAACCTACACAGTAATGAAATGTGCCCTGGTGCTGATGAAGAATTTTTAAACTCTAATCTTTGTAAAAATAAAATCTAACTTCTAAAAAAATACTTAATTCCTTGTTATTTAACCTAACTCAACTAGATGCAAAGTTTTGATGGAATGTAATTGACTTTTTAAGTCAATTACAGCTAAATCCAAACACTCCCTAATACTAGCTGTAAAGACTAAATTTGCACTTAAATGCTGTTTAAAGTCTAAAACTCCTAAATTCTTTTATCTACTTCTATTAATACTGGATTAATTGAGATATTTGGAGACTAAATGAACAGCCTTATTTGAGAGATTAAGCTTAGTTCTCTTTGAGATTATATCATCACTAGCTATGACAGAATGTAAAACATTAAAACTAAATGAATTTTAAAACTTAGAAAACTTATAACAATCACAACTAATTCTTTTCTAACTAAATGTAACAGGAATAAGCACAAGTATAAGCAAATGTAAATGAAATAAGCTAAATGTAGTACTAGGTAAATGATAACTTGGAATTAAGAGAATTATACTTGTTTTTGATGAATTTGCAACACTAGTGCTATCCAAGAGTTGCAGCTCAGTGTACCTTGATGGCACCTTGCCTTGCATAAACCAAAATAGTTGATTTATAGCTTATTTCTCCTTTAAGCCTCAACAATTGAGCTCAAATCTTCTCAAGTATCCATGATTTGAATGTAAATGAGTAAAAATGGTAAAGGAAAGCTTAAACAACAAAATTTGATTAAAATTGAGCTTATGAGAAGTAATAAGCTCACACTAGCTTATTTAGAGCTTATTGATCAAAAACGTATTGGAATTGAAATCAAAGAAGCCAAATACTTGTGAAATGAATTAATATCAATAGAATTGTTGAGTACAAGTTGAAAAGAAAGAGTACAATAGTACAAGAGCTTAATTGCTTAAAGTAAGGTTTAACTAGGCTTGAAATTGAAACATTACCAAAAGTAAATGTTTAAAAAAATAAAAAAAAACCACAGAAATATGAAGTGCTAGGGTGCTATTATAGTGGAGAGGTGAGAGAGTGAAGGATTCCAGAATGATCTTCAAATCAACTGCCGTTTGATCTTTTAAGTCTAAATTGTGGAGTTGGTATGGGTGATGAGGTGTTAGGCTATTAGGTTGCTGCCACGTGTTGGTTTGTGATTGGTGAAGTAGTTATGAACGAAATTGAAGGGGCTTAAAAGGAGCCGGGGGGTAGGAAAAAATCGAGATTGGGTTGTTATTGAATTTTTGGCGGGAAAGTAGTTATAGTGGTTAGGTTTTTTTTCTGGTGTGCGAAAAAGCCGGGTTATTGGTTTGAAAAGTTTGAGGATAATGACAAAATCGTTCCTTTTGTACCTTTTCGCCCTGTTCTAGTGTAAAAACAGGTTTCAAACTTTTCAGCTTTGGGCCCTTGTGTTTTGATATTTGTTATTTTTCTGTGTAAAACACTTTCTTCACTTGGCAACTTTAGTCCTTGATCTTTAAAACTTCACATAAGCTCTTTAATCTTTGAACACTTGACAACTTTGGCCCTTTGACTTGTAATTTGACTTTTGACTTCCTTTATTTCTTTCTTTGACTGAGTTTGACTGTGTCGGGCTGATCCGGCTGTGATCTTTGGCTGATTTCTTTGTCTTGCTCTTGACTCTTTGTCTTTTTCCCGTTTCTTGTCGTTTGATCGTTTATGTCTTTTTGTCTTTTCAATCCTTTCCTGCACAATTGGACATAAAAGCACACATTTTCTATTCTTTTGGCATTTTATTGGCTTTTATTAGGCAAAATCCCGGGTAAATTAGTATACAATTAAGCAAATATCAAAATTCCCCAAACTAAAGGATTGCCGTGTCCTCACGCAATGTTATCAATTGTACACTTTGTAAACTAGCAAGTTTCCAAAATGCCCTTGTTTAGAACCTTTTATGATTTACCTTTTAAACAACTTTCACTTTTCTCATCATTTCATTTCTTGGAAACACGTTAATGGCAATCATTGCAACTTTGCAACTTTTAGGCTCATCGAAATAGGCTACTCCCGATTAATAGAGCACAAAAGAGGAAAATTCGTATTCCTCGACTTTTCACTGATAAACAAAGTGATAAACAAGATCATTGTCAATATAAATCCAAATGATTAAGTCTTATACTTACAACTTGTGAACTTTCACTACCGGGAATAAATTTTATGATTAAGAGTGTGCCACTCTTTTTAACCTCAACCATAGATCAATTTATCTTCATAGTTTGAAATTCATCTAAGCTTTACATAATAAGCCTTGTGAGCTCAAATGTTAATAACAATAGATAACCTCGACTCAAAAGTCTAAAAGAGATTCGGAAACAAAAACTTATAAATTGATTTTGAGAAATGAAATTTTTAAACCATTCTTTTTATTTTTCATGTACTATAATTTTTTTTTTTCTGCAATTAGAATGTGTTCTTAGTTCGAACCCCTAACTTAGGCCTTTTCCAATTAGGATATCGCAACAACACCCGGTGTTCTTAGTTCGAACCCCGCCACTCACGCTTATACGTTTGTGGGTTATCGCGACAACACCTTTTCCTACATAGCTTAAGAATCAAAGTCCCTTTAGTTGCAATCATCACCTAGGCGCGCTCCCTAGAGATGAATGCCTACGAACTTGATCCTACGTAATAGTTTTAATCTTACGTTGCGACCCATCGAGTCTTTCTCTCAACATGATATGCCCAACGATTAAAAACGTACATATAGCTTTTGTTTATTCTATTTTTCGAAAGGCTTCATGGCACGAAAATAATGCTTTTGCTATTAGAAATGCTTCATTGTGCATTCTTTTTTTAATTTATCTTTTTGATGAATGGAAAATAATTTATGTTAGAAAAGCAACGTTATAAAATTGAAACCAAATCTTACTTACATATTAAAATGAATTCTTTTTCAAAATGTAAGACTTTTTCTAAAGACAATGGTTGACTTAGCTAATTAAATAGGCACGATGATTTAAGTGTGTTAAGAGCTTTTGGGAGTAAAAAAGACACAATCATTCAATATGCTTTAGGTTTTTCCAAATTATAACTTGCGTAAAAAATACACTTATATTTAACTACATCCATTCTTGTTCTTCACATTTTAAAAATCCAAGCAATAGGATTTGTGAAAGCTTTGGCCCCACAATAGGTTGGTGTTAACAGAACTAATGCTAGGGCATTTTTCTACTCCGGGGTCAAATCAAAATTAACTCCTATTTCTCACCAACGGACTACCAAAAAGAGGTGTTTTATCTCAAACTAAGCTTCTTTTTAAGCTTCTTCTTGTAAGCAAAAATTTAAAATTTCTCATTTTTTCACAAAAAGAAGGCAATTCAAAAGAATTCAAACATCGGTTGCGTGAAGGGCAAGTCACAATATCGAAGATAATCCTTCCCAAACTAAAATGCAAACTTTGTCCTCAAAGTTTAAAAAATAAGGGGTCAAAAGGAATCTTTACAAAAATTCTATGGTCATCGCACAAAAGAATAGATGTTACGTTCGATAAAGAACAAGGATAAGAGATAGGTTTACAATTATAAGAGGGAATTGGAGAAATCGCGATGGGAATGTAGGAAATTGCTTGTCTTCCACAATATTGAACCATGAAGCTCCAAATCCAGGCAAAACCTAGAACAAAAAATCCCAAACATCCAACAAGAAATGTCCAAAGAATCAAGCTTCCTCTCTTCTTTTACATTGTTAGCTCAAAAACATCTCTAAAACGGCTTAGTTTTTGTGAAACCCTGAGTGTGTGTGTGTGTTTTAACTCGCCCATCGCCGAATTAATTTGTCCTTGGGGATAGTAAAGAAAATAGAAAAGAAAATGAATATAAAAATGGATAAGCATGGGTGCCTCTCACACGTAAGGCTTGTTTATTTTAGAGTCCCCCTTCGCTTGATACTCTTTCCCCAAACTCAGGAGTTTTCTGGTGGGTAATAGCAATGGTGAAGAAAATCCAAGAGGTGACAACCTCCCCAAACTAAGGATGAAAGATATACCAAAACATTTTTGATTCCGGGTTCAACAAACTTTTTAGAAAAGATTTTCAAGATAGAAAATGTGAACCCGAAAAATGCTTTGGTAACATGAAAGTCCATTAAGGGTGGGTGGAGTGGGTCAAAAACATCAAGAGTCAAAAGAGCTTTAGATGGAGCTAACTCTTTTGAACTCTTGTCATTAGAAGCATTCTTGTCAAAAATACCCGGATTAAAAACTTTATCTTCACTCCCCGTGGAGTAAGATACGGGTAAAACCTCGGGATAGGTGACAAATGGTAAAAATGATCGAATAGTAAATGTGAAGGAATCTTCCTCTTCAACATTTAGAGAATCAACATTTTCACCTTCCCCCGAATCAAAAGATTCAACATCATTAAGCACATCAAAATCATTCGTCATGGCCACTACGGGCTCATAATCAAAGCAACTCTTAACAACCGGTGATTCCGGATTATCAACACTATTAAGGTTATATGACTCATTTTCAGGAAGGGGAAGAGAATCATTGATGAGCAATTCTTCAAGAAAACGAAAATCCCCTTCCGAGTCATAATCATCGCTCTCAATGCCCGGTGGCATTGAGTCATCGGAAGTAAGAAATAAATCGACCTCCTCTATAAAAGAGTCACTATCCTCAATAGGGATAGGAGAATAAGAGAGAGACTCGATAATTGTATCAACATTTTCAGAATTATGTTCTTCCGGAAGTCGAGGAAAAGAAAATTCATCAAAAATAGAATCGGTCTTTGTAGAATCAATCGGAGAATCACGATTTAGAAGAGATTCTAAAAGATCAGATTCGGCATTAAAGCACGGTTCAGCAATTCCCGGTGGAATTAGAATAGTTTCGTCTAAATCCTTTCTAGAAAGAGAATAACTTTCATTTGTAATGATTTCATCGTCAATATCATAAAGAGGATTGGAGAAAGAATTAAATTCATCCTTTTGAATTTCCTCTTCGAATAATGACTCATCATCACTAGAGAAATTTTCGTTAGAATCGAAAAGAGGATTAGAGAAAATCGTAAAAATCGGAGAAGATTCATCACAGACAGGCATATCACAATCGTCATCGTCGTCGGTATCATCGTTATCGACACAAACTTCAACGATTTCTGGCGAAATCGGAGCGAGATGATCAAGTCTACTCGTGGACTTTTCGTAATAGGAATCATCGATGTTGAACAAATTACACTCCCCCAAACTAAAGTCATCGGACTCACTTGGGTTTGAAACAAGGGTCTCAACACTAATCGTCTCCGTTTCTGGAATAGTGTTAATATGCCCGTCTCCCATTATGAGTGAATCCTTAGGCTCTACGTTTTGCGAAACGGGAGTGTGAATCGTATTCGGATGAACAGCATAAAATCCCAAATTATCGTCATCATCGTCATCACAAGTAACAGAAAGCATGTAACGACAGGCAGCAGCATACTTTTCATCTTCGTAAGCTTTCTCCTTTTTTCGAACTTCACTTCCCCATATATTAAAATCTTGCTTAAGTTTTCGAATTTTAATTTCACAATCTCTCTCATATTCCTCATCAATCTCCTCTCCTCGACATCTTTTATAACCCAAATCATTTATTATTTCCTTAATCTCTCTATCGACCAATTGTTGTGCATGCATCATTTCCTCGATACTCATATCCTCTATTTTCTTTCTTTGATCTTTCTGGATTTGGTTAGGAATTTCTTGCTTGAGTTGTTGAATTTCATTAAGGATTTGTAAATCCTCAAGAAGACTTTGCAACAATGCTTGCAAATACTCAGGTGGAGTTTGCTCTTCTTCCACAACTTGCTTAATTTTCAAAAATTTCTCCTCCGCAAGCAATAACTTGATGCTCTTTTCATTGTGAGGTATGTGATGGGATTCATATTCATCAAGAGCTTTGCATAGATTCTGTAGGTACGCTTGAGCATTTGTAAGCATTTCCATACTTGCTACTGGAGGAGTATGATAAACATCGGAAAACTGTGGGGGTTGATATTGGTCGAAACCGGAAGAATGAGAATAAAAATACTCTTGGTTCATCGGCTGACATTGGTAAGTCTCATGAGATCCCCCACAGTTTTCACAACAAAGATATTGTTGTGGAAGGTGTTGTAAATCTCATGTGGGAAACAATCAAAATTTTGATTATAGCACGGTTCCGGCTCAGAAATGATCGGATCTTTTGGTGGACAGTTGTAACCGAAATGAGCACCTTTTCCACAAAATTCACAAATGCATTTTTGACAAAAAATCCCATTTAATGAATCACCGCACTCATAACAACAATTATGATCGATTTGTGGAGGATCTTGTGAAATATTCACACCGGGGTCTTGATCAACAACGCTTGGCTCTCGAGGAGCATTAACAACGTTGGTATTGTCATTGGATGACTCGGGAGTATCTTGAAAATTTTGGAAAACTCCATTATCAACACAATATGCAAACAAATCTTTTTCAAATTTCGTACGTATAAGAGTACATCCATGACAATACGGACCATCGACTGGGGTTCCACAAACCGCACAATGCTGAAAAGAGTCGGACACAGGAACAATGATTTGGTCTTTAAGATTTCCTATCGAACAACACTCTTTAGTGTACCAACTTCCACAAGTTGAACACTCTTTGATTGAATAACGGGATTTTGAACGATTAAGCGCCATAAGAATTAAACGTTATCGAGGATAAGGAAAATGAGAATTAAACAAATAAGAGGAATAAGAAGAATATTTTTAGCTTTTTCGAATAATACATAAAAGAATTTGAGATTGAGAAGATTCTTTTTGGGGAAAATTAAAATTTTTTAGTTTTTATTAGGAATGAAAACAAAATAATATTTTTTTGGTAATCGTTTATTACAAGCTTCACGATAAGTCTCTAAGAATACGCACAAGTGAGCGGAAAAGCTTAGCGAGCCGCAATGACTACTTAGAGAATAGCTATCACTTTTCCTTAAACTCACCTTATAGTTTGTAAACTTAAAGGTCCGTCGTACCTCGCAAGTACTTCACGATTTGTTTTGTTGTTTATTGGAATGGTTTAAGATGGATAGCTAGTATCCAAATGTTTATTTAAATATTTTTTACTTAATTCGATAGAAAATCGAATTTAATGAACTTTTTATCATTTTTATAGAAAAATAGCAAAAATAACTTCCAAAGGAAGGAACTTCAATAACTCTACTCGCGAGCGAATACTCTTCAACAATCGTTCACGACTTCCCCGGCAACGGCGCCAAAATTTGGTTGTGGTAAAACAAATTTAATATACGTATATAGTATTAAATCTTGTAAGAATTCTTTGCCAAAATACTTCTCAACCAAGAGAAATATAAGGTAGAAATCTCACAAAATAAAACACATAATTTTGTGATATTTGTATCCGGAAGTACAGTTCCTTCGGGTCCGTGTCCCAACGAAATCGTGAATTTGAGAATTTTAGGAATGATTCGGATTCGAGTTATAGAATGATACTAAACTTTTGATTTGTTGATTACACCTACAAATGTTAATAGCATAATTGAAAAACAATTAAACTACAAGCACAAATTTAAATGACAAATCGAATTAAATCGCGAGCTAAACTGAAATTTAAAAATCTAAAACCTACTTTTAACAACTTTTTTACATAAAAATCAACAAATTTTAAAATGAAAAATTTTAGGAAAAAGAAAAAAAAAAAAAAAAAAATTTAAGAAAAATTTTTTATGAATTTTTTGAATTTTTTTATGATTTTTTTCTAAAGTTAATGATTTAACAAAAATAAACATTTTCTAAAAATTAACACTAAAATTTTATTTTTATTTTTCAAAAATACTAGATTTAAAATGAAAATTAATGCAAAAAGAATTTTAATTTTTCAACTATTTTCTATGTTTTGATTTTCTAAGAAAAAGTAAATTATCTAAAATCAATTTATTCCTAGAAAATACAAATTTAACTGGAAAAATATAGAAAAATGGTTTTAAATTGCTAGACTAGTGCAGAAAATTAATAGAATCAAAAGCCCTAATTTTTATTAACTAATTGACACTAAATTTAACCAATTAAAAACTAAACCCTAAATTTATAAAACTAAAAATTAAAATATTAAAACTATTTTAATAATAAAAAGGAAAATTAAAAGAAAATAGGAAAGACAGGGTAGAAACTGTATTAAAAGAAAGAACAGGGTAGGCGGGCGAAGTTTGGTAAATTTACACAATAGTGAAAACGGGTACCCTTGTAGTTTAAGAAAAGTACTAAACAGACCCTAGCTTATTTCCTATTTTTGGCTTATTAAATTTTGAGAATTAGCAAAAACTTAAAACTACAAAGTTGCTTATTAGCTTAATCCTAACAACTTTAATAAAGGCTACTTCAACTTTAGACCAAAGGATAAGCTACAAAATAAACAATAAGGTTGCTGTCACAGAAACTAGCTTTTTTAGGAATTTTTAGGATTTTGGCTTATTGAGAGCTTAATACTTGATGAAGATTAAAACTAAAAGAAGCTTGTTGAAGCTTAAGATGTGCTTTAAGAATATTTAAACTAAAATTAATCTGTGTTTAACAAATTTAGAAAGATAATGAAGCTGAAAAATGCAATGTTTCCTGAAACAGTTTTGAGAGCTTTTTAAGAGTAAACTAAAAGACTTATTTTTGGACCCTAGTTGCTGAGATTTTGAAAATAAGCTACTCAATCTATCTAGAATCTACCTAGGTAAAAAGCTTTTGCAAAGCTTTCATAGAAATAGAAAAATTTCAAAGAGTTAAATGGAAAATTTTATGCTGTTAAACTGTGCTTGCTGGTGCAATATGCTTTGCTGATGCAAAGTGCAAACTACTCAAAGATAAACTAAACTTTGAGGCCTACTCTTTCACTTAATGAATCTAAAACAGCACAAAACAACCTTAACTCTAAAATGCTTTTTTAAAATCTTAAAATCTAAAACCTACACAGTGTTAAAATGTGCCCTGGTGCTGGCAAGGTTTTTAACTCCCAAACTTTTTAAATTCTAAACTCTAATTTTCAAAAACTGATTACAAACTTGTAATATGCTCTAACTCAACTAGATAGGAAGGTTTGACATAGTTCCTTTGACTTTTTGAGTCAAATTCAGCCTTAACCAAACACTCCTTTAAAGTTTTCTGTCAAACTAATTTGCACCTAAAACCTTTTAATCTTTAAAACTTTGTAAAGCTTTTTATCTACTTATACTAAAATTAACCTAATTAAGCTATTTAAGAAGTAAAACTACTAGCTTATGTTTGAATTTAAGCTAGTTACTCTCTAAGGCTTAGACTATTAATTGTGACAGAAATGTAAATGTGAAGTCTAAATGAATTTTAAAGTTTAGAAAACTTATAACAATCACAACTAACAGCTATTCAAACTAAATGAAACAGGAATAAGCTCAAGTATAAGCAAATGTAAATGAAATAAGCTAAATGTAGTACTAGGTACATGATAATTTGGATTTAAGAGAATTAAACCTTGTTTTTGAAGAATCTTCACACTAGAGCTATCCAAGAGTAGAAGCTCAGTGTTCCTAGATGGCACCTTGCCTCTAAACCAAAATAAGCTAGAATTTAGCTTATTTTCATTTGTCCTTCCAAATTGAGCTCAAAACTTCTCAAGTATCCATGATTTGAATGTGAATGAGTAAAAATGGTAAATAAATTGCTTAAGACAGGAATTGAACTAAATTTGAGCTTATGAAAAGTAATAAGCTCTTATGAGCTTATTTAAAGCTTATTGATGAATTCAACTTCAAACTGAAAAATGAAAGAGTATTAAATGTGTAAATCGACTTTTATTAATGAATTAAAGAAGTACAAGTGAAAAGGAAATGATTACAAGAGCTGAAAGCTTAAGTGCTTAAAATGAAAGCTTAATTTGCTTAAAAACGGGAAAATTACAAAGTAAATGTTTAAAACAGAAAATTAACTACTGAAAAATGAACTCCTAGACTTCTATTTATAGAGGAGGGGTGAAGAGAGGGAAAGGATTCTAGAATGCTCCATCCAATCTCATCCGTTTGATCAATATTGATGAGGTGTTCTGGCCAATAAATGCTTGACACGTGTGCTGGGATAGGTGGAGTAGGTTTATGAACGAAGTAGAGAAGAGAAAGGGAGCGGGGGTGGATTATAAGCGAAGTGGGTTTGTGGTGTTTTTGGCGGGAAAAACGGTTGGAAGGGTTGTTAGAGGTTTTTGACCGCTCTTGTCTGTTTGAATGTTTGAAGTGTTGGCAAAACAAGCCCTTGTCTTTCACCCGCCCAAATGTAGTGTTAAAGAGGTTTTGAGAATGGCAAAATCAGCCCTTTTCTTTCCTTCTCCTTTTTCTTCTTTAATAAACAACTTTCTTCATTTGGCAAATTAAGTCCTTGAAACTTTATAACTTCAAATAAGCCCTTGAGTCTTTAAGAACTTGTCATAATTGGTCCCTAGCTTCATTATTTTGACCTTTGACTGCCTTTCTTGCTGTATCGGCTGATCCGGCTGTGATCTCTGGCTGATTTCTCACTCTTGCTCTTGACTCTTTGTCTTTTTCCCGTTTCTTGTCGGTTTTTGATCGTTTTTGCTTCTTTTTGTCTTTTCAATCATTTCCTGCACAATTGGACACAAAAGCACACATTTTCTATTCTTTTGGCATTTAATTGGCTTTTATTTGGCAAAATCCCGGGTAAATTAGTATACAATTAAGCAAATATCAGTCAACAAAATTGTTGGTGAATTCATAGGTTTGATAAAATCATAATGTGCAGGACCGCAAGACTTTTTAGTGATAATGCTAAATTAGGTTTACAATTAAGCAAATCAGATCTTTTTCCCAAAATTGCTTCTTTAGTGTTGTTGCCTTGTCACGACTTATTATGATGATTTGTGTAAATATTTCCTAAAAGCATGAACGTAATTACACGAAAGACCCGCCATCTACTTAGATGCAGCTAGAGCAACGACATCAAGGGTAGTATAAGACTATTACAGGCCCCAGAAGGAGTTTACTAAGTGCATGTAAATACATTAAAAGTGGTATCAAATACCATTGAGAGGCAAGGTAGTATGAAGGCTGTTACCCGATGGTATCCTTTCTATACAATCATGTTTCCCTAGACATATCAACAGCGATTATAGACAGAAAGCTGGTTTTCTAAGACCTAAAGTGCACATCCATCACAAGAAGCAACATCACTAAGATCTACATTCTAAGTTTCATACAATCATAAATAAACACAATAATAGGTTTAGCCAAGCATGTTAAATATAAAGCAAAAGATACAATAGATCAACATCACATAGACATATTGAATGATTAAGTAAACTCCTTACTGATTAATACATGAATTGGAAAGAGGTACAATGATGGTTTTTTAGGCCCTAAAATCGTCTCCTACAGCTGCTAAACGAACTAGGGTTCGTACCCTCTTTTTATTCTAAAGTTACACACTGAAAAACCCTAAATTCAGGTTTGTATATATAAGAAAATCAATGCGACAGCGTCACATTTTAGTTGTGACGTCGTCGTAAAATGAATCTTCTAGATCTGCGTTTGAGTCGATGCGAGCTGACGCCATCTTGAAATGTGTGATGCCGTCACTTGATGAGTTGCGACGGCGTCTAGTATAGCGTATGACGCCGTCTTTAGGCCCTATGAGCACAAATCTTCAAGTGTCTTGGTGTTGGTCCGTAGTCTTGTTTGTTTCTTCTCCAAATGAGCCCAAGTTACGTGTAATTCATCCAAATGTCTTCTAAATGAGAAATACCTAAAAAGGAACGATCAAGTACCTATTTTGGGCATAAACACATGATTTTGGGGGTTAAACGACCCCGAAAAAGTGTATAAAATGACACCTCACCCATACACAAACTCGATTTTGCGTTTTTCATAAGCATTATTAGATAGAATTAGGGTTAGAGTTCGTGGGAGGTCGACTTGTACAAGATTTTAGGAATATTTTAGGGTTTCCCAACCCTTTTGTATCACCCCTAATTGCTTGATTCAATATAGTGAAGTTCTTTTATCCCTTATCTTTCAATATGTCTTATTGTTTGATTGATATTTATGCTTCCTCTATCTTGAACATGCTAGGCTAGATCTGTTGATAGAAATAATGCCTAAAAATGTTTTAATATTTTTCGATCTCACTACAATTTTGATAATCACAAAATGTAAAAACGCTCAATGTAAAATTAAATATAAACAAGTAATTAGTAGTAAATTTTTATTTCAAAAATAAAATCACTTAAATGTATGAATAAATAAATGCTTAATGCATTTTATGATCAAAGGAATTTTTATTCAACCTCACATTATTTATAAAATGTTACAAACATTTTTATAATTTTTACAAAACATTTTTGTAATTAAAAGAAATGTTTTATTCAAAATAAATATTTTGAATTCAAATTTTCTACCAAAAAACGGCTAGAAATGTTCTAGAAAACACCTCCTTTAGAAAAGACAAAAAAGAGAGCGTCCCAGTCTGGGAGTCCCTTTAATTATAAGGGGGGTCCTCTTAATTTTAAGGGGGCCGACACATGAATTAAGGGGGCCGGCCAGACAAAAACGCCCCCAGTTTGCCTATAAATACTGAACTATTCCCCATTGATTTTCTCACCTTTTGCACTCATTCTTTTCTGTCTAAAATCAGTCCACACATTTCCTATAATCCTTTGATCATTTAATCTTAAGCTTTTGTTTCCAAGTGATCCAAGCTTAATTCCTCAAGTGCAAGAGAAGAATACTTCTTATCATCAAGTCAAGAAGTGTTATAGTTTAGTTGGTGTTGTTGTGAAGTTGTGTTATATTTTGTAAATCATTTGTGTATATTGTGAAGGTGTGTATTGTAGTTGTGTATAATAGTTAGATTGTGGTGATCATTGTAAGTATAGTTAGATCGTGGTGATCTTTATAAGTAGTGTTAGATTGGTGTGATCGTAGTAGTGTCTAGGTGTAGTGAAGTTGTGAAGCATAGTGAAGTGAAGAGAAGGTGTGTAGTAAAGTGAAGTAGTGAATTGTTGTGAAGTAGTGCGGTTAGTATTTTAGTCCTCAAAATACAAAAGTTGTGTTAGATTGGTTCTAGCTAGGATTAGAACTCGACATTTGGCTTAGTGTCAAAAATCGGTGTAAGCTTAGTTATGTACGGTTTTCTCCGCCTAAAGGGAGTTTGTTGACATAGTGAAGAGAACTCTCGAGTTTGGTGCTCGGGGAGTGGAGTAGGGTGAAGAAATGCTTCGTTACCGAACCACTATAAATCCTTGTGTTGTGGTTTGATCTTTCTAAGTTTTATCTCTTGTCTTTCATATTATTTATTTACTTATTTGTATTGTTCATATTGTGCACATATTGAGATCACATAAAGTCAAATATAAGTTTTTATAAACAAACTATACATTAATTTAAAAAGCGGTAAACTATTCAACCCCCCCCCCCCCCTTCTAGTTTTCCACAATTAGTATCAGGAGCCATGTCAAACAAGATTTTCAAAATAAATTTTATTTTAAAACTTGAATCGATCTATGGAATCGAAAAAATATTTATAAGGGCAATCTATGCAAAGACCACTACTATTTGAACGCGATTTTAACCTAACGTTTACAATATAAAAGCAACACGTACAATACTAACAATAAATAGTACATTTATTGATGTCATCAAAGGCTTGAAAACACACGGGTTTTATAGACTACCCCCGTTAACGTAGACTTGTCTCAAGGCTTCACGATGCAGTCATCTGAGACGACGGTGCGGTTCTTTGGTGAAAGAGTGTGATATTTCTTCTTGAATTGGTCTTCACGCTCCCACGTGTACTCAGGACCTCTCTTGGAGTTCCATCAAACTTTAACCAATGGGATCCGACTTCCTTCAACCGTAACTTCACGTGTCCACTATTTTCTACCGTTCCTCAACAAAATGGAGTCTGTCGTCCAAAAAAGTCCAGTCCAAAGGAAAGGCTAATGTTCTTCGGCAATGACACTTTTTCAAGATTAGATACATTAAATGTATTATTGACTCTGCCAATTCTTCTAGAAGTTCAACCTGTAAGCAACTTCCCAACCCCTTTCCATCACCTAAAAGGTCCACATGACCTAGGTTTCACCCCTTCCGCCGTTTGCCAAAAACGGTACGACCCTTCCAAGGCTCAACTTTAGCTATGAACTTTACCCCGACTGGAATTCAAATGGGTTTACGCTCAAGTCAGCGTAACTCTTTCCGTCGATCACGAGCAGGCTGCTCCTTTTGATCTGGATGAAATTCTCAGTGGTCTCTTGGATCATTCTGACCGAGTAATTGAGCTTCTCCAACTTCATCTAACAAACCAGGTGAACGACACTTCCGACCATAAAGTGCTTTCAAATGGTGCGGCCCCCCCCCCTGATACTACGAGATAGCTATTGTTTACTAAGCTCGACTAATGGCAAATGGTATTAACCCAACACCAACCCTTTTCCAAAGTCAATGGCACAAGCACGCAGCAAGTTCCTCGAGAGTTTGAATGGTCCCCTCGCTTGCCCGTCCTGTTTGTGGATGGTACGCATACCTCAATCCAAATAAGTACCCAAAGCGTTCTGAAGTGACCTCCAAAAATTTGATGCGAATCTCGGGTCACGATCAAAACGATTGGGACGGGTATACAAGTCTCGTGAACCACCCTCCTAGGTACATTCTGCAAGTTTATCCAAAGGATCAGTCTCCCTCATCGGTATAAAGATCGCAGACTTAGTGAGTCAGTCCACAATTACCCAAATGGTGTCGTATCCTTGCGACGTCTTAGGAAGCTTCGTGACAAAATCCAGTGATATTGGTCCACTTCCATTCAGGAATCTTAGGCTTACCAACAAACCTGATGGCCTATTGATGTTCAAGCCTTGACCTTAGCACAGGTCAAACATTTGCTAACATAGAGTGGCTATGTCGCTTTCATGTTGGCCACATATAGCTTCTTCATGTCTTGGTACATTTTGTCGGAACCCGGATGAAAATATTTTGATTTATGGGATTCGTGCATGATCACAGTCCGCAAATCGCCATAACAAGGTAACCAGCTTCTGCCATTGAGGCACAGGGTTCCATCCGCACGTGGCTCCAACTTTTGTTCTCTAATAGCTTCTGGAAATTTAGCATTTTCAACCAACATTCCCCCAACGTCTTCACTTTTAATGTTCTCTGGTTTTCGCGCTTCATTTTGATGCATTTAAGATCTGTTTTGGGAAGATCAACTAATATCAAAACTAAAGCTCGAACTCTCAACGGCGGTTCTCGTTCTTCCTGCTCAAAGCAATCAACAATAGACATTTGCTTTCCTCGTGATAAACGAATATACGCAATCCGTAATCACTTAGCAACTCTAACCATCGTCGTTGCCTCATGTTCAACTCTTTTTGATCTAAGATGTGTTGCAAACTCTTGTGATCGGTGAACACCGTACACTTAGTTCCATATAAATAATGTCTCCAGATCTTGAGAGCGAACACCACTGCACCGAGTTCTAAATCATGAGTCGTGTAGTTTTTCTCATGAATTTTTAACTGGCGTGATGCATAAGAAATCACCTTCTCTCTTTGCATCAACACAGCGCCCAAACCTTTCTTTGAAGCGTCGCAGTATGCGATGAAGTCTTCGCTTCCTTCAGGTAATGCAAGGATTGGTGCACTGCACAACTTTTGCTTCAACAGCTGAAAAGCTGCTTCTTGTTTATCGCCCCACTCAAACTTGACCTTCTTTTGAGTAAGCTTGGTCATTGGTTTGGCGATCTTCGAAAACCCTTCAATGAATCTTCGGTAATATCCAGCAAGACCTAAGAATTGACGAATCTCCGTTGGTGACTTAGGAGAGGCCGACTCTACACCTATAATGTATTCATCTTGGCTGGATCCACATGAATTCCTTCACTATCGATCACATGACCGAGGAATTGTACTTTGGGAATCCAAAATTCGCACTTGGAAAATTTTGCATACAACTCCTCTTTCTTCAACAATTCCAATATTATCTTCAGATGCTCTTCGTGCTCTTGCTTGCTTCTGAAAGATCAAAAAATGTCATCAATAAAGACAATTACGAATTTGTCCAGATAAGGTTTGCACACTCGGTTCATGAGGTCCATAAACACAGCAGGTGCGTTTGTCAAACCAAACGGCATAACTTGAAATTCGTAATGGCCGTAACGAGTTCTGAAGGCAGTCTTCGGAATGTCTTCTTCTCGAACCCTCAGTTGATGATAACCTGACCTTAGGTCGATTTTCGAGTAGACACTCGACCCTTGAAGTTGGTCAAATAAATCATCAATCTTGGAGCGATAACGGTTCTTACACCGTTAGAGTTTTAATTCCCGGTAATCAATGCACATCCTAATGACCTCTTTCTTCTTGACAACAAGACCGGATCACGCCCAAGGTGAGGAACTGGGTCATATAAAGCCTTTAACGGACAGTTCGTTCAGTGTTGCTCAGATAATTCTTCATCTCGTAAGCAGCCAATGATAAGGCGCTCGTGCTAAACAGGTCAGCACCATGGTACCAATAAATTTGAACTCCACTTGTCGCGTCAAGAGGAAGACCATCGCAAGTCCTCAGGAAATACTTACATTGAAGTCTGAACAAGTTGATACGTCCTCAATCGCTTCTCCTCCGACTATTCTTCAACCTCTTTCGCCGTGATATGTGCCAAAAAGAAAGAAATTCCTTTTTTTTTCCATATACTTCTGCGCTATAGTTCAGCGAATGATGTTGTAATCGTGTCACACTTCCTGAGTGACTTCCATCACCGTTATGGTTAAGGTTTTATTTTCTCCAGGGATGCGAACAATCTTCTCAGCAACATACAATCCGCTTGGATACTTCGCCAACCAATCCCATACCGATTATAGCATCAAAACAACCAATTTCTACAGGCATTCAGTTATGTGAATTGGTGTTTAGTAAGTTTAATGTGCAGACCTTAAGCATAGTGTTTAACCCAATAATCCTCCTCCCGTCAGCCTATGTCGTATAATTCTAACACTCATAATAGAAACCTAGGGTAGATGCGTGATGTCAATTTGGGAGCTAAATGTAGTAGAACACAAAGACTACGATCGCCACCCATCAATATGATATAAAGCAAAGCGGTTGTTTAGAAGGAACACCCGCAACGACGATGTCGGGTTTGCCCTGCATTTCCAACCAAAAAAAAAAAAAAAAATAAAAAAAAACAAAACACCTTCGCTGGAGCCCTTTCATTTCCAGCTTGATTACCACGGTCATTATTTCTTAGTCTTGGGCAGTTTCTTTTAAAATGGCCTTGAGCTTCCGCACGTCAAAAGCAACCATTGCCTGTTGATTATTTGTTTGTTGTTACGTAGTGTGTTTTTGTTTTGTTGTTGCGGTTGTATGTTTGAGTTGTTGTTGGCAGTCGATTCTACCTTCCTTGGTCCATGGCCAGACTTCCTGCAGTTTTATTTGCACTTGGGTGAACAAGGACCTTCATGATTGAGTAATACACTTGGAACACAGAGTTTAGACCCGCTATGGGTTTTCACTGTCACAATTGCCTGCAGTGGAACCTGGCCAGTATCTGACTCTTCATTCAGTGATTTTGATTGTTCATGGAAAGAATCATCATTCTTTTCTTTCCTATTCTGCTTCTGACGTTCAGCATAAGCCTGGGTCTTATCCTCATCAACTCATGTTGTAAACTCAATAACTCTGGCATGGTCTTCGTTTTTGATGCCTATTACAACTGCCAAGTATCATATCGGGGCAAGCCCCAATAAATTTTATAACTTATCAACCTTGTCTAACTCCTTCTGGGAACATTCTGGAACACATCAAAGCTAGTTGCTGAAATCGTCGACTATAGGCCACCACATCGGTGCCCTTGACTTTAAGATTCCACATCTCAGTCTCAATCTTCTTGATCTCACCCCTCGGCAGTACTGTATCATCTCATTTTCTTCATTGCTGCCCATGGCAAGGCATGAGAGCTGCTTTCGTAGATGGTCTTAACATGGCATACCCACCATGTAAGTGCGATCAGCTTGCATAGTACAAGTCGCAAATTTGACTTGATACGTGGGCATTGCTAATGCTAAAGTAAGCCTGGTTAATACAAGCCTTAAAAAGCTTAAATACCATCTTGGCCAATTTGACAATGTGGTGAAAAAGCAGATCATGCCTGATGCTTTAATAGAAGGGGAATAGGGGTTTGAACACACTAAAGTTGTTTTTCTAAAAGAAATAATTCCATTTGTAAAGACCTTAAAAGACATATTCAATGTTTTTGATAAAGATCTTTTAAATGAGGTAACAAAAGTACAAACAATTTTTAACCAGATGGAAGCTGCTGTTCAACGGTATCATGTAACAAACAGTGCTTTGAAATTCAAAAGAAACAATTTTTGATTAAAAATGATCGACTCTTGGATCAAATCATTTCTCAAGATATTATAAATATTGTTGTGAATTCTTCGTTAGATGTAAATACTTCTGTGAATGTGAATTCTTTTGTTGCAATGAATGATTCTGTGAATTATGTTGAAATGTGCAACAAGTGTCTCGAACTTGAAGCTGAGCTTATCAAACAACACAACATGGTTGAAAAAGATGAGTATAATAGACTTTCAAAAATATTTTCCGAACTTGAACAACACTGCATTTCTTTTGAAATTGCAATGCAACTCAATAAAGAAATTTTTCAAAAGAATAATACATCTATGAACCAAACGGAACCTTCATTTGATCAATTGTTTAAATTAAACAATTTGAAAGCTGAGCTTCAAGCAAAAGACACAACAATTAAGAAGTTGAAAGCACACATTAAGCGTGTCAATGAAACTTCTACCAGTGAAAGTATGAAAAAGGACTTTGATGAAATTGAGACTATCAACATAGAACTGGAACATAAGGTGACAAAACTAATTGCTGAGAATGAGCATTTGAAATAGACTTATAAATAACTTTATGATTCAATTAAACCATCACGTGTTCGTGCTAAAGAACACACTGAATCTTTGGTTAATCAATTAAATCAAAAGTTTGTTGAAGTTACTAATTTAAATGCTCAAGTTCAGGAAAAAGTGTTTGTCATCACAGCATTAAAAATGGTCTTAGGAAATTAAAAGGAAAAGGAAATTGCTGATAATGCTGCACAAATGACAAATGCTACCACTATTGCTCCAGGAATGTATAAGCTTGACCAAGTAATTTTGGCTCCTAAGGTTAAGAATAATAGGGAAGCTCACGAATACTACCTTAAGCATACTATGGAACAAGTTGCTATACTTAAGGAGGTAGTTGAACAAGCTAAATCACGAAACCCTTTAGATAGTGCATCTTACTCAACATATATATATGTTAAGCTGATTCAAGAGTTGCTAGGTTATGTTAGAGATACTTGCCCTAATATTCACAAACCTAGTGAGAAATTAGTTGTGGTCACTCCTATTAACAAGAAGAAAACTGTTCGACTTGCTGACACTGTCACATCATCAGGCAACATTCCCAAAGTAACTAACAGACCTCTATTGTCTTCTACAGGAGTAAACCCTTCTACTAGTGCTAGCGGATCAAAGCCTTCAGGCAAAACAAAGAATGATAAGATTCCGCGAACACCAAGTAGTAATGACAAGAATAAAGTAGAATTCCAATCTAGGAAAGTTAAATCTAGTTTGAATAAACAGAACTCTGATTCTAAAAATATCTGTAATAAACATGTTAAGCATCCTGTTAAAGGTGCTAAGGCTCTTTGTTCTGTATGCAATGAATGTTTGTTTGATGCTAATCATGTTATGTGTTTAATTGATTATGTGAATAGCATGAATGTGCGTGCTAAATCTGCCTCTAAGAAAAATAAAAAGAGAAAAGAATGGAAACCTACTTGAAAAGTGTTTAACTCTGTTGGATATAAATGGAACCCACTGGAAGGAATTTCACCTTAGTTGGAAATGCATGCCCTTTAACTAGGTTAACTGCCACTAATAAAGTGCCTCATAGGGTTCCCATTCCTCTTGAAGTTGTAACACCCCCAAATTGGGTCGCAGCGGACTAAGGGTCCGGGGCGTGTTACTTCAAGATCAATAGCACAAGATATATAAGAACGACACAAAAAGTCGTTTAAAATGATACATTGGATTTAATTGAAAGATTTAATACAAAAGCATATAGCTTTACTTGTTCATTGCCGAATATTACAAAAGTTGACAATACATTTCCCCAAATATGATGCACCTAAATCTTTAAGCGTGCAATCCAAAATATAACCCAATGCATCCTTGGCATCCCATGCCTATTGATCTCCTGAAAACATTGCTTAAAAACGTCAACAAAATTGTTGGTGAATTCATAGGTTTGATAAAATCATAATGTGCAGGACCGCAAGTCTTTTTAGTGATAATGCAACACATGCAGATCTCACAAAAACTAGATTACATTTACACTAAGCTCATGACACTGAAGCTCGACGATCTTTCTTGCAATTAAACTATATATTGCAATTTCTGCCCGATTAGATGTTCAACCCGAAAACATCTTAAATTCGACATGCTATAACGTTCGTTCCCGGTGATAGCTAATCACCCGAACGGGGAGGTCGTTTCCCGAATAGATCTATTAAATAACATTCGCGCTCACATAATGTAATTCCCAACTACATCTATGCAATTGACAGTTCATGATAATGGGCTTAACTGGGTTATCGGTACTTAGGCAAACATGTAATCAATACTTGCGTCCAATTTATAAAATAAAGCATGTTTTCACCCCATAATTATAAATCATTGAAATCATAAAAATGTGGGGCTATGAACTCACCTTGAGTTCAGATAATCCAAATATCGCAGATAAAGCGTCACGTAAAAGATCGAATGCAACCTAAATTATCATAGGTCGTATAAGTACCAAGTACTTGAATCTAATCTTATAGTTGTTACCTCGTACTATCGTTCGGGCTATCATAATTAAAGAGGTCATGACATGACGTTCGAGGAGTTAGGACACTTTAAATCGTAAATCCAACAACTCGTCGAAACGCCATCCGAAGAGGCCTCATTATGAAACTCCCTAGTAATATAGTACTTTGATAACCACATAATATTCTATATAGCTCAATCACCAACTAATGGTTTTGGAAAAATTGTGTTTTAATAAGTTAAAACGTTTATAATTACCGTTTAGTAAAACTGGCGTAACTTTTGCGTTAGCAATAACTTTTTGCGTTTTAAGCCCGATTCTCGCGTTTCTTATGTCCATCTTTTCGTATTAAGACGGGTTATCGATATTTGACATTTTCATAAAATTTTCCCCCTGATGAACAGTAACTTTTACTGTTCATGACAGACATGAGTTCTATAAATTTTGTATTTGTTGTCGTAAAACTCGTAAATGTCGTATTTTATTCGTTATAGCTCCGTTTTTAATGATTCTTTCGAGGACGTTCTCGTATTTGAAAGTTCTATATTTTTAGGAGGTTTACAAAAATATAACTTTCTGTCATGAATAGTAACTTTTATAAAAATAGTTTTATAAAAGTATTATTTGTCGTAAACTCGCGAAATTCATAACTCGTTCGTTATTAATTGAAAAATTACGATTCTTATCATTTTGGAATCCTAAAAATATGTATTATTTATTAAAAATATTAATACTTGCTGTTTATAAAATTTATAAAAATGTTTTTATAAAAATTTATTACGACTTCGTTTATTAAACTATAACTTGTTTTAACGTTACTTTCGTTATTAAATAATCCGTTTTAACAAGTTCTTACCTTTTCCGGATCGCCGAGAAATGTATTATGCTTAAAAAATATCAAATATATTATGGAAAAATTCGAATTTTTGACAGCATGTTTGTTAAGTTTTTGTTAAGTCCATTTTTAACCTTTTCTTTATACGATTTAAACTACCTTTTGTATACTTTTTACCCACAAGACCTATATATTCACAGGTGTGACACATATATCATATATATATCGGTCCATGTTCTAAACATCCTCATAAGTCCAAGTTTACCAAGGTTATCAAATCCATGATAATACTTAATATCAAAATCTTTACTTATGAAATCTCTAATTTACTAGTTTTGTTCATAAGCATATTTATACTAAACAAGTGTGTACAAGTGTATTTCTTCCAAGATAACTTCATTTTAGTGTTCAAGTAATATTAATATGAATCCTAATTAATATTAACATGTCTTATGTATTTCCTTATATTGAAACATATTATAAAACTATAAAAACCCTAATTAACGCATAATCATTTTTATGCTTAATCAAAAGTGTAAATCATTTGTGTGACCATTTTAACATGATGTCATTAACATCATAAGGTATATAAAAGTGTAGATTTTGATGACAACAAATAAAAACTTCTTTTTACATGGTAATAATCCTAAATGGTGATTTAAGCTAAATAGAATAATCATATGCATAATAATGAAATTTATAAGAACATAAAGAGTTCAAGTGGACCTTATGAGGTATGATGATGATGATGTACAAGTACTAAACCCTTGTTTAGCCACAAAAACCAAGCTTGCACTTAAGTAACCCAAGCTTTCCTTAATAGAAACCTAACTTTCTTTTACTTGAGAAATACTTGGAAATGGTGATTCAATGCTTGCAAATGCCTTAGTATATCTTAGAATAGGTGTATATAGAAGTGTATGGATTGTAGAAAATTTTGTATGGCTTTGTTGTTGAAGGGTGTTTGAGCCGTGAGCTCTATAGAAGAAAAAGAGAGGTTTTGGTTTGATTTTTCTAAGTGTAAAGTGTGTATGAGTCTTTCACTTGTTACTTGTACAATGTATAAGTAGTAAACATGTTAGGTTAGTCAAGGGGACATAAAGTTAGTCTTAGGAATGGCCATGGCATGGTCTTTGGTCAAGGTAAGCTAGGTATGGTGCCATTAAAGAAGTATGGTGTGTAATTGACCAAGTTGCAAGTTAAATGTCATTTTTCATGTATATATTTGTATATGATGCAAGATTTTCGGCAAAAGGAGGATATACATGATATATTTATGTAATTTTTGTGTATTGGGTATAAAAGTGGGTATTTGTTGAAGCGTAGGAAAGTTTTTGTGGTTCCGGGAGTGCCTAAACGCAATTTATCGCGAAACGTATATACTTTACGTATCCGATAAAAATAAAATGAACAAAGTTAATAATTATCCTTAAAATAATTATATAACCCTTGCTTGATGTAAACATTTAATTGTTTGATGCCCGTTTACATTGAACGCTAATTTTTGGCGTACGCGATTTAACCTAACGTTTACAATTTTAAGCAAACACGTACAATACTAACAATAAATAGTACATTTATTGACGTCGTCAAAGACTTGAAAACACAGGGTGTTATAGAAGTAGTTACACCAAAACATACAGTAACTAGAGTATATACCGGGAGACCTAAAGTACCTAAGTCTGTTCAAAATAGCAAACCTAAGGTTGCAAAATCTATGACTGCTAACAGAATGAAACCCGGTACATCTCGAGGATTTGATACTTCTGTTCCTCCATCTTCTTCTTCTCTTATTGACTGCAGGTTGTCCGAATTATTCTATGGTATTTGGACTCCAGATGCTCCAAGCACATGACCAGAGATCGCTCTCAGCTTACCAATTTTGTTCATAAATTTCTCGGTACTGTCAAATTCGGTAACGACCAAGTTGCGAAGATTATGGGGTATGGTGATTATTAGATAGGGAACATCACAATTTCAAGGGTTTATTATGTGGAAGGACTAGGACATAATCTATTCTTAGTTGGTCAATTATGTGACTCCGATCTTAAAGTAGCTTTCAGAAAAGATACATGCTTTGTTCGTAATCTGGAAGGTGTTGATTTACTCTCAGGATCTCGAGGAACTAACCTGTACTCTTTATCCATAGGGATATGATGGCGTCTTCTCCTATATATCTCTTGTCAAAAGCCACAAAGACTAAGTCATGGTTATGGAATCGTCGTCTGTCTCATTTGAATTTTGGTGCTATTAATCACTTGGCTAGACACGGTCTAGTACGTGGTCTTCCCAGACTTAAATTTGAAAAAGACCATTTGTGTTCTGCATGTGCCATGGGAAAAAGCAAGAAACAATCCCATAAACCTAAATCTGAAGACACCAATCAAGAAAAACTATATCTTCTACACATGGATATTTGTGGGCCTATGCGTGTTGCAAGTGTAAATAGGAAAAATTACATCCTCGTCATTGTGGATTATTACTCTCGATTCACATGGGTGAAGTTTCTCGCATCAAAGGATGAAGCTCTTGATTTAATAATCAAGTTTTTGAAAATGAGACAACTTAGATTAAATGCAATTGTGAGGAACATTCGTACAGATAATGGAACTGAGTTTATTAATCAAACTCTGCAAGACTACTATGAACAGGTTGGCATCTCTCATAAAACATCGGTTGCACAAACTCTACAACAAAATGGTATTGTTGAAAGGCAAAATCGTTCTCTTGTTGAAGCCACTCGAACAATGTTAATCTATGCAAAAGCTTCTTTATTTCTATGGGCCGAGGCAGTTGCTAGCGCATGTTACACCCAAAACTGATCCATTATACAACGTCACCATAGAAAAACTCCTTATGATCTCTTACATGATAGAAAACTCGATTTATCCTACCTTCACGTTTTTGGTGCACTTTGCTACCCAAACAATGATAGTGAGAATCTGGGCAAACTTCAAGCTAAAGCTGATATAGGTATTTTCATTGGATATGCACCCAAGAAGAAAGCTTACCATATTTACAACTGACATACCCAAAAAATCATTGAAACCATCTATGTTGATTTTGATGAGATGACGGCTATGGCTTCTGAACAAAGCAGTTTAGAACCCGCGCTTCATGACATGACTCTTGCAACACCCAATTCAGGACTCATTCTAAACCCTACTCCTTTAGCACCGTTTGTACCACCATGGAGGCATGAACGAGATCTTGTGTTTCAACCAGTTTTTGATAAGTTCTTCTCTCCTCTAGCTAGCGTTACCTCTCTAGTTCCCGTAAAAGAACCACCAGCTCCTATTGAGTCAACCGGTTCACCTTCCTCAACAACTGTTGATCAAGATGCACCCTCACCAAGTACATCACAAACCACTCCACAATCACAATCCCAAACAATTCCTCCCTATGCGGAAGAAGAGTCACATGACCTTGAGGTTGCACATATGAGTAACGATCCTTATTTTGGCATTTCAATTGTTCTGAAACTGTTTTCGGCGTGAAGCATCCTAATACTCGAATGTTTTTGGGTTGTCGATGGGGTGTAGGATCTTTGTGCAATAAAACGCTTCCAAATCTTATTAATACTCAGTAAATGGACAAATGATCATCCGTTACAAAACATAATTGGTGACCCTTCCAGACCCATTTTCACAAAACTCCAACTACACGAACAAGCCAAGTTTTGGGCTACTATGTCGCCTTCCTATAAAAAACTTTAGTTGAAACCTATTCTGCAACTATGATGCCTTCCTAACTTCAGTTGAACCTAAGATGTACAAAGATGCACTAACTCAGTCATGCTGGATTGAGGCAATGCAGGAAGAGCTAAATGAATTCGAACGTCGTGAAGTTTGGGAACTCGTTCCTCGTCTAGATAAAGTGATGGTTATCACCTTAAAATGGATATATGAGGTCAAATTGGATGAATTGGGGGAATATTGAAAAACAAGGCTAGATTGGTAGCTCGTGGATACCGTTAGGAAGAGGGAATTGATATCCCTTGCTCCCGTGGCTAGACTTGAAGCTGTTCGGATATTTCTCGCGTTTGCTGCTCTTATGAATATGATCATCTACCAGATGGATGTAAAGACGGCATTTTTGAATGTTATTTTGCGTGAAGAAGTCTACGTTAGCCAACCAGACGGATTTGTGGATCTAGACAATCCCAATCACGTGTACAGACTGAAGAAAGCTCTATATTGGTTGAAACAGGCTCCACGCGCGTGGTATGATCTATTGTCATCGTTTCCGCTATCCTAAGGATTCTCTAAAGGCACGGTTTATCCTACACTGTTTATGAGCAGAAAAGGCAAAGATATTCTCTAGGTACAAATCTATGTTGACGATGTAATTTTTGCTTCTACTACTACTGAACTATGTGATAAGTTTTCTGAGATAATGTGTTCCAAATTCAAGATGTCAATGATGGGCAAAATATCATTTTTTCTAGGACTACAGATTTCACAGAGTCCTAGAGGCATCTTTTTAAACCAATCAAAATATGCTCTAGAATCACTTAAGAAATACATAATGGAATCTTGTGACCTAGTGCATACTCCCATGGTGGGGAAATCCAAACTGGATGAGGATCCACAAGGGAAAGCCGTTGATCCTACACATTATCGTGGCATGGTTGGCACCCTTATGTATCTCACATCCAGTAGACCAGACCTTGTTTATATTTTTTGCATGTATGTCGGTATCAGGCTCGTCCTTCCGAAAAGCACTTACACGCTATAAAAAGAATCTTTTGATATCTAAGAGGAACCGTCAATCAGGGACTATGGTACTCGAAGGATTCTGCTATTGCTCTAACAGCATTTGAAGATGTTGGTCACGCGGGTTGTCAAGATACAAGACGTAGTAAATCTGGAAGTATGCAATTGTTGAGAGACAGACTTGTTAGCTGGTCATCAAAAAGGCAGAAAAGCGATGCAATATCCAGTACGGAAGCTAAATATATAACCTGATCCGGCTGTTGTGCTCAAGTCCTTTGGATGAGATCACAACTTACCGACTATGGCCTTGGATTCAATAAAATTACAATGTACTATGATAACAAAAGCGCTATTGCCTTATGCTACAACAATGTTCAACATTCTCTGTGAAAGCATATCGACATCAGATATCACTTTATTAAAGAGCAAGTGGAGAATGAAGTCGTCGAGCTTTACTTTGTCAGCACGGAATATTAGCTGGCGGACATCTTCAATAAGGCTCTATGTCAAGAAATAATTGAATTCCTTATCGACAAACTAGGGATGAGAAGTTTTACTCCTGAGACTCTGAAAGAACTGGCAGATGAAGCCGAAGAATAGTGGTGGTTCCTATTCTTATATCCTTTGTATAATATGTACATATAAAATCACAAAAACACAAAAAGATTTTTCACTTCTTACAAAATTTTTATAAAAAACAAAATACAAAATTAAAAAAAATTCAGAAAAAGACAAATATATTTTCATGTCATGTTCTCTAGCATCGATAATATTTACGGCTTCAAAAATGTCGTTTAACAATGGCACAAAGCTGTAAATAAAGTTCGAATAGAAAACATGACATATGGGTTGTTATTATTTCAGATAACAACCCAGTCATAATCTTAAAGGTAAGTATTTTCAAAATAAAAGCTTTGCCTCACAACGGGAAATTTATTTTTCTCGGGAATGAATTACTTCATATTCATTCAAAGGCTTATGATTACTTTGCATCACAACCCGTGCTTACTTTATCCATAAGTGTACGTGTCAGTGCGCTTATGTGTCAAAATAAGAGAAATCATATTTTTCATGGTATTGATTTTTCAAAATTAAAATAATCATCTTAGTAATTCATTAGAAAATGTTTTTTCAAGGCATTTGACCACTCAAACAACGACTACGGCTCTTTAAATAGAAAACGGGTCATTTTTTGAGGGGGAGAAAATGTCAAATTGCTTTTTCAAAAGGTCATTGAGGATTAAATGGAAAAAGCTTTTAAACAATAAAGGGTTAACAATTAAAGGGGATTAATTAAGTTTAGCTTATTTGTGCCTTAAATATTATGTGTTTATGCCTTTAGGGAGTAAATATCAAACATAAATAGCTAAGCACTGTAGTGTAAACTTTAGGGACTATTTATGCCTTTAGGTAAACTATATCATGCCTTAGTAAACTTGTGTAGAATAATAGAGAAGTGGTAAAAGTTCAGGGGGCATTTGTGTCAAAAAAGTTTAAACTTTTAACACAAACACCCCTTTCCCTCTCGTCACAGTAACACACACATACTTACACTTAAAAAAAATTTCCCTCCCCACCCACAAAATCGTCATTTTCAATCACCCACAATATCACTCGAACCAGACCAATTCAAGCTAGAGGTAAACTACAAACATGTTCCTTATCATTTAAACATCTTATCTACAAAAAGAAGTAGGTTGTAACTTGATTGTTTGCTAAAACCTTAGAACTTGGCTTAGGTTTATGAAAATTAAAAGGTGACCAATTCCAAAATTTATTGAGGGGTTTTAATGCCTAAGGTGTGTAGTTCACTCGATTGAAATAGTTTTTAAATAGGTTAACATTTGAATGTATTTCTATTGATTCTTGTATGCGAAAAATTGGGTATTAGGGAATGCCATGAAAAGTGTGATGGGTTTGTTCTTTATAAGTGTTATTATGCCTATTTGAATGCATTTGTATAAGAAAATCCAAGCGTTGTATGTAGAATTTGTGTTCTTGATTCAAACGAGTGTTACCTTACTCGTTCTTTGCTCAAAAATGAAAATTTGTGGCTCATTCTTGTTATATCTGCTATAATAGACATATATATGCGTGATTCATGTGGTTGTGTTGTATAAGTGCCTAAAAATAAAGGTTTGCAAAAATCAAAATCTATAGACGGCTGTTTATACATATAGACGGAGATTTATACAACCTTCATAGACGGTGATTTATACATCCGCTTCATAGACGGCGATTTAGACATCCACATCATAGACGGTGATTTATACATTGCTACTAGACGGTGATTTATACGTCCTATTTAGACGGTGAATTATGCACTGAGCCTTAGACGGTGATTTATACCTAAGTTATATATGGTGATTTATACTCTAAGTTATAGACGGCGATTTATACAAGGGACTTAGACGGCGATTTATACACTATCATTAGGCGGCAATTTATACCTGTTTTGGGCGGCGATTTATACATGGGTTATGAAAATTGTTTTTAATCCTAAATGTTTTAACTTGATAACTCATCTTAGGTTAAATCTTACTTGTATCCCATGTAAATTGCTAACTTAGCTGTGTTTGACCTATAGTTAGTTTGTTGTCCATTAAGTTGACTTTCTAACTAATGTCTCTCGTCTCACACTTTGTCTAAATACCTGATAATGTGTGATTAAGTCTGCCTAGTTAATGTCTATGAATTTCCTTGCATATGAACTGTATTGGAACATTCTTAGCAGAAACATAAATCCAATTGCAACTCAACAAGCTACTCTCGACAATGCTTTGGTCCCTCTTGAAAAGAGACTAAAGATTGAAAGATGCAATGCCAGAATTGCTTTCAGCAAGCCACAAAGAGAAGAAACATATCAAGTCACCTTGGAAGCTCTCAAGCTATCTATTTGCTATCCCGCATTTGTGATCACTGCTGAAGTCCCAGAAATCTACATGCATCAATTTTGGTCTACCATCAAGAAGATCAGAAATTCAGATGCATACAACTTCAAGCTGGAAAAGAAGAAGTTCCGAGTTGATACAAAATTCTTTCTTGAAATTCTTCAGATATGTCCCAGAATTCTTAACCAATACTTCATTGCACCGCCCTCAGAAGAAGAACTAGTTACATTCATTTAGAAACTTAGCTATTCTGGCAGGTCTAATATGTTATCTGCAATTCATACTAATCAAATGCACCAGCCTTGGCGAACATTTACTGCAATCATCAATAGGTGCATCTCTGGGAAAATAACAGGACTTGACAGACTCAAGGAGTCACGAGCTCAAATCTTGTGGGGTATGTACAATAAGAAGAATGTTGACTGTGTTGCTCTGCTCTGGGAAGACTTCATGTATCAAGCTGACAACAGAGAAATAAGTTCAACAAGGATAGAGCACATGCCCTACCTTAGATTCACCAAAGTTATCATCAACCACTTCATTTCTAAGGACAAGAAAATCTCTATGAGGAACAGGATCAATCTTCACATAATTCATGATGACTCACTGCTCGGTACTTTAAAGTTTGTCTCCAAGACACAAGATTATCAGCAATATGGAGCCTTGATTCCTAATGATATGATCAATCAAGACATCAAAGATTCTAAAGCTTACAAGACTTACTACAACTTTGCCACTGGAAAAGTTCCTCCCAGGAAAGCAAGGAAGTATAAGAAAGTTGCCTCACCCCTAAGAAAACTGTCTCCTGTCAAAGAAGCAGAACCTGTCAAGAAGGCTGAAAGAGTTAAGAGATCTGCCAAGAAGTCTACTACTGCGCCAATAGCAGGTGTTGCCATCAGAGATACTCCTGGTGTGTCTGTATCAAAAAAGAAAGCACCTGCTAAGGCTGATAAAAGTAAAGGTATAGAAATACTTTCTGATGTAGCTCTATCAGAAGTAGCTCAACTTAAGGAGGCTACAAAGAGGAGCAAGAAAGACTTTAATATCTCTCAAGCTAGTGGCTTAAGTGATGGAACTGATTTTGAATTAGGGGTTCCTGATGAGCAACAACGCAAGACATCTAGTACATATGAAGGAACTGGTACTATACCAGGGGTTCTCGATGTACCTAAATATCAATCTGAGAGTGAAAATAAATCATGGGGTGACAGTGAAGATAACAATGATGATAACAGTGATGATGTCAGTAAAGGTGATGATGATAAGGATGACAGTGATGATGATGGTAATTCTAATGCTGATGATAATGAAAGGACTAATTCAGATGATGATGATGATGAGAATCCTTCCTTTACTTTAAAAGACTATGATGAAGAAGAACATGATGAAGAGTATGAATCTGATGATGATAATGAAAATGTGTATGAAGAAGAGGATGATGATCTGTATAAGGATGTGGGCGTGAGATCGTTAGGAGCAGAACAAGACAAAGAAAGGAAATGTGATGAAGAGATGACTGATGCTGATTAGAATTTTTCTCAAGAAAAGTCATATGAGCAAGTCGTAGAAGATGCACATGTGACACTCACTTCTTCACAGAAGACTGAAAGTTTAAAATAAAGCTCTTTTATTTTATCTAACTTTGCTAGTAAATTTCTCATCTTGGAAAATGTTCCACCAGCCGTTGATGAAGTTGCTTCTATGATGAATATCAAGAATCGTCAAGAAGAATCAAGCACTCAAGCACCCTCTATTCTCACTGTACCTGAGACCTATTCCAGAAACTTCTACTGCACAATCTACAACCATTCCTCCAACTATATCAATGATCACTCCTCTTCCACAACTGATGACACCATCTCCTGCACCAACAACCATTCCAACTACAACCTCAATTCCTGTACTTCCGGATTTTTCTTCCCTGTTTAGTTTTGATCAAAGAGTCTCTACCTTGGAAATGGAGCTATGAAACTCAAACAATCTGACCAGTCTGCACAACTCCTCGAATCTGTCAAATCTTAACTTCCAACAATAGTAGATGACCTTCTGAGTACAAGAATTAGATATGCTACTAGAACGGCTCTCGAGTCTTACACTAAGGAATTTGAAAAGAAAGCTCAAGAAGAGAGGAAGTTATACATAGATGTTGTTGAGAAATCAGTAAAAGACATTATCAAGGATAAAGTCAAAAGTCTACTTCCTCAGAATCTGCCTAAAGAAGTATCAGACTTCACCACTCCTGTGATTCATAGTACTATCAATGAATCACTTGAGAATGTCTTCTTGGCTAAATCGTCTTCTCAAACTAAGTCTACATATGAGGCAACATAGTCACTTAAAGAGTTTGAATTGAAGAAGATTCTTCTCGGCAAAATGGAGGGAAGTGAATCATACAAAACTACTCCTGAACACAAAGAACTCTATGAAGGACTGGTAAAGTCTTATAATCTTGACAAGGATCTCTTCTCATCATATGTAAAAGCTTATTCCTTAAAGAGAGACCGTGAAGACAAAGATAAAGATGAAGACCCTTCCGCTAGATCAGACCGAGGGTTGAAGAAATGAAAGACTAGCAAGGACGTTGAACCACCAAAAGGCTCAAAATCAAAGGAATCTAAGACTAGCTCATCTAAAGGCACCAAGACTTAGCCAAAATCATCTGGCAAGTCTGTGCAAGTAGAGGAACCAGTGTTTGAGACTGTAGACGCTGAAATGCCACAAGATCAAGGAGATGACATGGGTAAAACTGAAGATCAAGCCAATGTCGAGGCAGCTTCTAAGCATGATTGGTTTAAGAAAACAAAAGGCCTCTAACTCCTGATCCTGATTGGAATACTAGGAAACAAATTGATTCCAGACCTCCTCAGACTTGGATCAGCCAAATTGCTAAAGCAGAAAAGCCTCCTCTCACTTTCGACGAGCTGATGAGCACTCTCATCGACTTCTCAGCATTTGTCATGAATCATATAAAGATTGATAATCTGACACAACAACATATTGTTGGACCAACCTTCAATCTGCTCAAAGGAACATGCAAGAGTCGAGTGGAACTTGAATATCATTTCGAAGAATGCTACAAAGCTG
>BQNB010007516.1:0-93278 GCA_026074375.1 Tanacetum coccineum
TGTTCAAAATATCTAATAATATCTTTTCTCTTTTCTCTCTCAATTCTCTCTCCTCTTTCTCTCTCTAAACAACTCAATCTTTCTTTCTCATTTCTAGCTCGATTTCATGAACGATTGTATGAAGTGAAGTGTTTACGGGATCCTACACTTTATCATTATAAGGAGATCTTCTGATATCTTCAAAATCCTTATCTTTATCTTCATATTCTCCACCAGCTTGAAGATTTCTGTAATTACAATTTTAGTCCTTTTGTTTCATCCTTATATTTATTTTGTCTCATCAAATCTAGAATCCCAACAAAGCTCAGTTTGGATATTTGATGTATCTATAACAGAATGACTTTTCACAATGGACATAATATCCTGACTAACAACTGCTCTCAAGAGACGCTCATTTTCTTTTTCTAAAACCTTGATCTTATCTAAAGATTCATCATCTTCTTTTGCAAGAGATTTGAAGTCTCAAAAATATTTAGCTACTTCTTTCAAAAATTCCTTTTCGAAATGTATTACTCTTATGTCAACTTGGTTAATGATAAAAGCAATTTCATCTTTAAAAATCTTTAAATCTCTAGATGAACCTGAGATGACCAATTATTTGCTTTTAATGACATTTTCGACTTTACAACACGTTGAAGAGTCACAATGGTGTCTTTTACCTTATTAAGAAATTTCCGTGCAACACTCTTTGAGGGAGTATCATCCGAAAATTCATCATCAGGTATCAAAATTGGTTTGGAAACTGTGTTTAAAACACTATTTGTTTTGGAAGTATTTGAAAACTAGACTTCTTCTTGTGACTTGGCCTTTTGGAAAACAAAAACCTCTTAAAGTTTATTAAACTTTGTAGAATTTGCCTGTTTTATTTCCTTATCTTGTTATTTAATTTTTAAATGACTCTCTTGAGCAAGTTGTAGTGTTTCCTCTGAGTCATACACAACATGAGTATCATTCTTATCTAATAATACATTTCCATTAAACAAAATCTGTTGCTTATTCTGAGCTTGCTTGAGATAGAAGGGATTTTGATAACCAGTATCCATTTTATGTTTAGTGAGGTAAAACAAGTCTGGCTTAGGTGAAAGCATGTGCATCATTTAAATCGATTAACCCGTTTTAACCAAAATGTTATCTAATTCCTTAATTTTCTTGTCCGACTCTATGAGTTTATCAAGAAGCTCATCTTCTCGTGTTTTGAAATCGTTCTTCAACTTTTCCCTTTCTTCTTGAAGATAGGAAACCGTTGAATTTTCTTTTGAAAGCTGGTTATTTGGGTTTACAATTTCCTCATTTAAAGAGTTTATCATTTTTGAAGAACTTAAGTGAAGTGCATTTATCTTTTTTGTTAAACATTTTTCTTGATAAATAGACTTTATATAACCATTTTTAAGTTTGTCAAATTTTTCTTGATTGAATTCAAAACTTTTTTCTCGTCCCCTATATCTTACAAGCTTATCGATCAATTTAACATTCGCTTCTCTAGTTTTGCGATTGATCGTGTTGGCTTTCTGAACTTCAATGACCAAATTATTATATAATGACTCATAAAAACCACGTATTTCCTCAATAGTTGCAGGAAGTTGTTCTACTTCTCCTCCACTAGGATTTATATTGGAATCTATAAGAATAACATTATTGTCATCCTGTTGAACCAGATGTGGCTTAATGGTAGACTCGAGTAGCTCAATATACTATTCCTCTTGAGCAATCATATTAAAGATCTGATTATTATAACAATTTTCATATTGGTGTACCTCAGCTAATCCATATGAATCATAGATAGGAGCTTTGTCAGCATGAGTACCTGATGTTGATGCTTGCTGAAAATTGGCCATTAAGATGCAGTTCGCATTTACTTCCTCAATTTCTTCATAATCAGTAGTAGCAGCCATAAAATCAAATTCCTCAGCTTGGAGTTGGATCCCTGCTTCTTCCTTTTGAGCAATCAATAACCGAGTCTGAAGATAAGCAACATCCCTTCTCCTTGGCCTTACTGTGTAGTTCCTAGCATAATGACCCACTCCTCGGCAGTTGTAACACCTTATCTAATAAGCATTATTCCCATTACTATTACCCTCAGCCCGTACTGCTATAACATTTCCATTCCCATTCTGATTAGCACTCCCTGGAACAACAATTAGCCTATTCTAATTTCTAACATTCTGAATACCCGGATTCTAAACTACATTCTGACCAATCGGATTCTCTGCATTCTACACTACATTATACCTATTTTGGTTCCTTTCATTCTGCCCTGCATTGTACCCTCTTTGATTCCCTGTGTTCTGCCTTGCATATTGTCTAAACTAATTCCTACCATTTCCCCCAACCATTTGTATTTGTCTATCTTGACCCATATTCATGCCCGGTTGTGCAATTTGTTTGTTATGAGGGTTTGATGAAATTATTTTGTTGTTGTTTGTTGGTGTGGTGTAGTTTAGCTTAAATTCCTTATCCATGAGTACAAGTGCCATGTTCATTTTAGTTGTGGGATATGAGATGTCTTTGGGATTTTGCATTGGTTGTTGCATGTATGTTAGGATTACGAAAAAGTATCGGTCACTCCTAAAATGTATTTTGTAGCTCGTAGCTAAGTGTTTAGTTAAACATTTTGTAAAAGTAAGCTAACCAGGCCAAGCCCATGGGACACAAGGCTCATGGCCAGCAACATGTAAGGATATAAAAGCCCTTTCCATCTCATGGAGAAGGTGTTGGTTCATTCTCAAATAAACACATTTCTTTCTCTTTCTAGTTTGTTCCAACCACGCTCTCTTTAGATTTCTTTCTTTATTACTTAGATTGTTGTGTGATTTGATATTCTACAATTGGTATCAGTCGTCATGGGGTGATATCGTGAGTTTGTGTGCGTTTTAATATTGAAAATAATCGTTCTTTTTGTGTTATAAGGGTCACGCGTTCTGTTGTAATATTTAATCTATACATTCTCTTTGTGTTTTGGTAATGACAAACATGTAACTTGTATATCATTACGTAAAGTACGCAAGTTACTCGTATACATAAATCATCTACACAAACATTCATCAACTCTTCTTGACATCCTGGTACTCCAACAAATATAGACTTTGCTAATTAGATCGGGCCAAGAAAATGGACAAGCCCAATGGGGGCCCAATAGAGTTCGGCCCATTAAGGCCCAACAAGGCCGAATCAAGGTTCAAGAAACTTCTAGAAAATAGAGGGAAACTAGTGAATTCAAAATTTGAATTAGCCTCTAGAAACTTCTAGAAAATGGAAGGAAACTAGTAAATTCAAATTTTGAATCAATGTACATCCTATTATCTAATTCACCCTTTTATTCATTAGGCAAAAGAGACATCTCCAAGAAATGATTTCCCTATAAATACCACACTATTCCTCCTCCTCCTCCTTGTATAAAACCTACGGCCAAACATCAATCCACATCAAAAATTTGTGTCTTTGATCTTCTAACATGTTTCTAGCATTAGGCTTGATTCATGGTTACTTCCTAGATGAATTCCACTATTACCAAGGGGTATGTAGTGATGTATAGGATGTCTCTACATGAAAGTGATCATCTTTGTTTCTTACCTTTCATGTAGTAGATCGAGTCACATAGAAGTGATTACATTTGATCACTTATATGTTAGATAGTGTTGTATGTTGTAACTTATTCATATCTCTTGTAATCATGTGTAATAGTTAGATCGTGGTGATCATAAGAAGGTATGTTAGATCTTGGTGATCATAGGAAGGTGTGTTAGATTGTGGTGATCTTGGTAGTGTCTTGGTGAAGTGAAGTTGTGCGGTTAGTAGTGAAGTGAAGTTGTGCAGTTAGTGGTGAAGTGAAGTTGTGAAATGAAGTGATTTGTTGTGAAGTTGTGTGGTTAGTTGTGATAGATTGGTTTTATCTAGGATTAGAACTCGACATTTGGCTTAGTGTCAAAAATGGTGCAAGCTTAGTTGTGTATGGTTTTCTCCGCCTAAAGAGAGCTTGTTGACTAGTGAAGTAACTCTCGAGTTGGGTACTCGGGGAGTAGAGTAGGGCGAAGAGGTGCTTCGTGACCGAACCACTATAAATCATCGCGTCCGGTTTTCACTTTCTTTTACTTTTCGCTTTACATCTTTATTTACCTTATCGGCTTACATTTATATTTGCATTAGATCTATATGTGTGTTGATTGTTGCTTATATTGTTTGGATGATGATTGTGTCATGGATAGAAGTTAACATTATGATTGTGTTTATATTGCTATGACATGTTCTAGTGGATATAGATGTATTATTCACACTTATCATATTGCTTCTAACTTGATGGATAATTTAATACGAAATATTTTAAGTTTTAAAATGGAAACGTATTCACCCCTTCTACGATTTTCACAATTGGTATCAATAGCCACGTCGCTCTAATTTTTAAAACAAACGGTTTTAAAAATTGAGTACGATCCATGTATCAAAAATACCCATAGAAGGGGATTAAAAGATAAGAGTTTTGTTGCTTAACTGTAATATTTTGTTCAATAACACTAATTATAACTAGCTCGAGGTTAAAAAAATGAGCTTAAAATTATTTATATTACGGTAGCAAGTAAAAAGGTTGTACACATTTTTCAAAGTCATAAATCAATTTTTGTATAAAAAAATGGCAAATCTGAGTGTCAAGATGGCCGCCCCTTAAAGTGTATCGCTGGCCCCCTTAATTCCTGGCCGGCCCCCTTATATTTTAAGGACACCTTCTGATTGCAGTTATTTTTCAGAACTTTGAAAATTCATATAAAAATCAACCGTTAGTCCGTAAAGGTCGTAGCCAAACCCGCCATTTCCGAAGAGAATTGAGTCTACTTTCAATAAAAAAACTTCCAAGTATATCTTTCAAAACTTAAGTTAGTAAAAAAACAAAAATACTACTTATCGTCCAAAAACGTAGTCTCGTTTTAAACAGTAATACTTGTATCATATCTTTTTCTTTTCGAGTCGGGCAATTTCTAGTCGTATAACTATAAAAAATTGTAGTATTAACATTTCAAAGAATATTAAAAATGGTTAATTTATGATATGAGGGAGGAAACTAATTTGGTTTTAAAAAAATGAGCTATTAATACATTGTTTATCTAATACACAAAACGTATACAATCATTTTATGTTTAAGCTATAGTATTATGTGCATTTCTTTATGTCCTTTAAGTTTTGTTATAGAAATTATTAATGATCTTGCTATTTGTATTAAGCTAATTGAATGCAAGCACATTTCATGTACACAATTTGTTTGTCAGCTATTTTTCGAATTAGCATAACTAAACTTAATGCTAATTACCTTGCATTGAGATTTGTTTAAAATTGGTTCTGCTTACATATAGCAAATATTAATTTACAAATGTTACATAAACATCTTGTAAATCTTTTCGAGTATTGGAATATACTTAGGAATAAGAATTCAATAACTTGTCAAGTATATTATTAAATGTGTTAAAACTAGTCACCTAAATATTTTTAAGGATTTAATCTATTTTCAACAACACGTTTAAATATTTTCAACAACTTGCTTTGTTTGACCTTGGGTTGGTTAAACAAAAGAAAATATTATATTAATACATTAGTAACTAAGAAAAAGAAAATGCTTGTGGTTATATGGTTCTAACATACACACATAATTATATTTTTTTAACATATAATATTTTACAAAAGATGTGTGTTGTATAAAAATGGTTAGAAAACTCATTTATATACTTATAAAATGTCAAAAACTATGTATATTATACATAACAAAAAAATAGTTTTTTGCACAAGTAAAATTTACGACAATCTTGAAATAAGAAATTAACTTATCATTATTCATCAACCTCACCTTACAACTAATATTGGGATTAATGAAACACACTATTTAAATGTTTATCTATTTTCTTTTAAATGAGTGTTCGTGAGGGTCAAGAAAGATTTCGAGAATATATCAATTATACAATATAACAATATGCATCACGGGTAACAACAAAACCTACTTTTAGCCCATTAATGTGACCCGTTTCTATGGCCCAATAAATACACGTGTTAAAAAATTACGAAAATACGTATCCACTAACATGCTAAGTATATCCATAAATACTTAATTTTAACGATTCTCATAGATAATAAATGTCTCTTTTTCATAAAGACCTTGAAGCCTTGAATACTTCATTTCTTTTTTGAAGATCCGTGTGATTCGAATGGTTTCTGAGCATACATCAAAAGGGCATTTGGTTGATTACTTTGTTTGCAATGGTGAAAGAAAGAAGTAAAAAAGTTTGTTTTTATGTATGTTAATTCGTTGATTGCATATGGAGATGTGATAAGTGATTAGGGTTGGGTTGAAGCTATTATTCTTTATGGCCGGATAACACTCAAACGAAAGTGGGCTGTGAGTTTGTAACCACATACAATGGGTTGTACTTTTTTTGAACGAAATGGGTTGTACTTGTACAATCAAATTTTGTTTTAAGTAAATCACTTGGGCCTGTTGGTGTTAATAGCGTCTCCAAACACGCACAAAAAGAAGCATCATGTTGACAATCTATATAAGCATATGCATATGAGCAAAAAACCAACGCATAGAGATAATAATTATACTAATAACAATAATAATACAGTAACACCAAACTAAGCTATTCGTATTAGCTAATAAATGTCGGTTACGAATAACAATATGTCGGTTACCTTTGGATTATGTCACCCACAAGTTGGGCCACCATTCTCTACACCTTAAACTAAAAACACAAAACAAATGGGTTAAAAATAAATAGACACAAAAAACATACTACTATAAAAGCCGAACACCTTTTGATATATAGCAAGCTCCGCCGCAACGCGCGGATAGTACGCCCCCTCGTTCATTATTCAAATTATGATTGATATCTTTATTGAATCTAATTGACAAGTTTTCGTGTATGGACATGAAATCGGATTCTTATTTGTTTAGTTTCAAGATTATATCAAAATATAACAAAATATATCATCTTGGATCTACATAACTCAATCACACTTGATTGATATGAAAATAATTATATCATTTTCTAGATGAAAAGAATATGCATCAGATTATAACTCACACTTGTGTCGATGATGCCATATTGAGTCTACTTGTCCAATGGTTGTGTTCTAAATATTATACTAATATGTTTAATACATGCATAAAATACACAATGAATTAGGACTGACGGCTTGTATGTTTCGTCCAAAATATTCAAGCAATTTACATTGCAATATAATTGGTAAATGTGTCATTTTCAAAAAACCAAACACGAGCAAACTAACAACATATGTAAACTTTGCTCATACAACATAAAAGCACAACTCAAAGCTAAAATTCACTTTTAACTAAATTCTCAAATAAGAATAATATTCTTGTTTATTCATATAGGATAACATGATATTTGGAAAACAATATGTTTAAAGAATTTATGAACTTATCGTATTAAACGATTGATAAAGGATAATATATATCCTATGCATTTTATTTTCTTCGTAGCATAAATTGTTATCTTACAAAAAAATACACTACATATAATTTTAAAAATATAAGTTATTAGAAATGAAAAATAACATGTTACAATATGTGTCAATGCATAAATAAGTAAAAATATATTTATTCAAATACTTATTTAATTATGGTATACAACATTAATATGAATAATAATTTAAGAAAAGCATATTTGTTTAAAAAAATGTGTCTCTTTTCAATAATTTATTATTAAAGAATCACACTCAATTAAGATAAATAATCTTGATGAGATTCATTTCACAAGACATGCAAAGAAGCATTCTTAAAACACTCTTAATATAAAATATTTTTTATTGACACAAATAAGCACATCTCTTGACTTTTGAAAAACCAAACACGTTAAATATCACATGTGACAACTACACATGTAAGATGACTAAATATAAGACATCCATTAAATCAAGCGGTATGTAATCGAAACCAACCAACCTATAGATCTTGAACAAAAGATTAAAATATCTTGCTAACGCTTTTCTAAGATTTCCACTCATCTTGATTAGGATTATGCGAACCGGAATTAAAGCATGTTAGTTGAGTCATGTTAGGCCCTTTATGAAAAGATAATACAAATTTTATCTTTGTTACACTTTAGTAGACAATTATAAGAATTCTATTTTATCTAACATGAGAATGACTACTGGAGAATCTATTGCACTAGAAATTCAATTGGTCCTAACGGTTGAATTACTTCCAAATGAAGTTGGGTTCGGTGTATATCCCATAAAAATGGTCGTGTTTAGCCTGAATTGAGCACCACTAGTGATAGTCTCATACTCATTCTTTAATTTGATTAAGTGGCTCTTCCTAAATATGCCTAATGATAGTCTACATCGATAGATTTTGTATCTCTTTAGGAGTACACTCTAAGCACGTAGAAATTAGGCTTCTCCTTAGTCAATCTAGACACAATGCACCTCACATATGTGCTTTAATGTTTCATGATGATTACTTGTTCCCGTGTAATGCAATTATATGTCTTCATGATCTTGATGATCAATGTTTAATTGCTTAGATATTAAATGCATGTCCACTATAAAGGCATTTGTCTTTTTCTAGCTGTTAGCCTTAAAATATGAGTTTATCTAATAACACATGCTTTAAATGCTAATGCTATCATGTTTTAATGAGCATTACATTTAAATTTTCATGTTTTGTCATGCGTATTTTAATTGACTAACGTGTTAATTGTACACCTACACTATATTAGTTTAATATATGACAATTAACGTTTAAATGCCATAGAGTTTTACACATTAATCTCGTTGATTGTTGTGTCGATGCATGCTTAGATAAACTTACATGCCTATATCTATATGTCCTATACATCTGGGTATATATTTTCTCACACTAGAATATTTTTCTTCGCGTTCGTGTCACAAATCTAAAAAGTCAAAAGAGTCGTAAATGGTCTTATATCTCCTAGAGTCTTCACCCACATATTCCCTTATCATCATTCGCCTTAGTCCCAATATCCACTCTTTCGTCAAGGAAACGTTAGAGACATATCTAAACTCCCAAGTAGGTTTGACCAACTTAAATATTCATCCGAAATATCAAGTTCTTTAACTTGCGATTCGCAAACGTTTTAAGGTCATTTCTGAAAATTCATATTCAGCCTTTTATACAACATATGTTAAAATGCTTTTCTAAAGCTCAAAAAGTTACATAACCCTCGTGTGGACAAAAGGTTTACGAGTTTCTACAAAAGTGTATAAGTAGCCTCTTTTAACATACACACCCTAAGACTAAGTACTTTCACTTACGTTAGTCCTTTCCATCCCCTTAGGAATGTCACGATGGTTTATCGTCATGCTCACCTCATACACAATGAGGATCGAACATTATCCATCGATCTTAGGATAGAAAACTCATCATAATTTCGTCATCATTTCCTTCGCGAGAATGTCCAAAAGGAAATAAATCTTTGTCGGGGCAAAAAGTTTCATCGAAAGACAACATCGTCCGGTTTTATCCTTCAAAAACCACTCAAACGTGAACTTTTTAAGTCGAGGTCTAGGAAGAATGAAAACAAATCTCACAAAACATGTCATTCTCATTTTAATAGTCTTGTTACTATTAAATACATTCTGATAAATCTCGCCAACTTAATCATTTCATCCGAAATGTTTAAGCATTTTTAATTAGCGAAATGCAAATTAAAATGTTACTCATTGTTCATGTCTAAGTCGTTTCACAAAAACCTTTATCACGCCTCTATTATTATATAGATGGTTAATATCTTCCGTCCACATTTCCGCTACCACCTTTAAGACAACCTTGTACCTCGTCGTGTGATTGTTCTATGAACATTCGCAATACTCGAGAAGAGATACATAACTTCGTGGATGAATTTCATCGTATGCTAACCGTCATCCATCATGACATTGTCAAGCTCATCGCTTCCGTCTTTATTTTTCTTCATTTATTCTTTTTATTTATGTCTGGATGAGCACGAATTAAAAGGGAAGGAAAAACACACATGTTCACATATATCCTTTAACCAAATACTCTCAAGAACTCACATATGTGATTCTTATTTACTAGAAACCAACAATGTAAAACTGAGTCATCCTTACCACTACCAATCTCGAGTCATCCACCTAGTCATCTTCACAATAAGATTCACCATGTAACCATTCCCTACAAGTGAATTTCGCAATGAAATACGTCTCATCTTTATTTCTCGACACTCATTAGCATGTGTGCCTATGTTGTCAAAAGTCAAGTGAATTTCGTAATGAAATGTGTCACATCCTCATATCCCGACACTCATAAGCATTTGTGCCTATGTTGTCAAAAGTCAAGTGAATTTCGTAATGAAATGCATCTCACACTCATAAGCATTTGTGCCTATGTTGTCAAAACTCAAGTGAATTTTATAATGAAATGCGACTTATCATCCAATCATTTCCACTTTCTAGCAAGTGAAGAACACAAAGAAGATATTCAATCTTCAAGTGTTGTTGAGTCATCACACTGTTGTGTCCTTCATTTTTTCTTTCACCACGAAATAACTACTACCTCATCTAGATTCTTTAGTTTAAACCTCCCAGTCAATGATTGGATATTTGACCTGTAAGGATTCAACATAAACTTCTTCCACTGGAACTACCATCATCATTTGTTATAAATCCTCTTATGACAATTCTTTTTCCTCTTCTTCTGGTTGTTCTTGAACTGATCCTGAAGCTTCATTAGTCTTTTTCCTCTTAGAACCTTCATGATCAAGTTCTGCTTCTGCAGCCCTTTTAGAACTTCCAACTTCTGCAGAATCAATAATTGTTGCTTGTGAACTTCCAGTTGCTAACTCTGATGCTCTTCCTTTATCTTCAGTCTCTATGGGTACAAAAGTGTTAACATTCTTCATTGTAGTTTCAAATAATTCATTGAGCTCATCAAAAGAATATCTTTTCAATTGCTGCAGTACATGACTTCCCATGTGCTTGATGTAATTAATCATATAATTCCTTTGTTGAGTTTGTGTCAGGGCATGTTCCTTCCTTTGCTTCAGCTATTATGTGTAGCAAAAATATTTCTTTCTCTGATTAATGAGTCTACAAGCATCTGTTGATTGATCACACTTTTATTGTACTTGTTTCTTTCCTCTGCTTGTAGTCTCTTAGATAGCTCTTCATCAGCTTCAACTCTTGCTCTAATGTTTTCCCATTCTTCCTTAGTAAAAGATTGAGCTGCTTTATAAACTCTAGCCATCCTTTGTCTTTCTTCTTTATCCAGTTCCTCTTGCAGTCTCACTGCTGCGTCATGACCAAGCCTCTCTTGTTCTTGCTATAATTTAGTTCTCTTAGTCTGTTCATCCTCAGATTCCTCCATTTTACCTTTACCTTTATCTTTGACTACAACTAGTGAAGGAATACTGATGTTAACCTCTTGAACCATACCAGCAGTACTAACTGGCATTGATGCACCAGCAGTACTAATTCCACCACTACCAGTACTAACTGCCCTTCTTCTTCTAGTATAATCCACATTGAATTCAGCTTCTAACGTCGCATTAGAAGGGAATTGGGTATCTCATAGATAGTAGATTTATATGGACTTTAATCCCATCCCTATCACTGACTTATTCACTAAGTCCCTAGCGAGACCCTCCGTCAAGTGGTTTGCTAAATTCTTTTGCGACCGAACAAACTCAATAGAAATCACACCATTTATGATTAACTCTCTAATCATACTATGCCTAACACCTAAGTGTCTAGACTTCCCAATGTATATCTGACTATAAGCCTTAGCCATTGTGGGAGCACTATCACATCGGATAGATATTGGTGCTATTGGTTTTGGCCATATTGGAATCTCATGTATCACGTTTTCTTAGCCATTATTCTTCTTTACCCCAAGCCAAGCAAAAGAGCCCAATGCAACAAACTCAATTCCATAGTAGAACCATTGATGCTGTTTGCTTCTTGGAAGCCCATGAAATGGCACCTCCCCCAAGCAAAACACCCATCCACTCGTAGAAGATGAATCTTCAACATGATTTATCCAGCTAGCATCCGAATAACCTTCTAACACCAAAGGATATCCCATATATGATAAACCATAATTCATAGTACCTTTCAAGTACTTGAACACCCTTGTTATTGCTTGCCAATGCTGTCTACTAGGATTACTAGTAAATCTGCTCAATCTACCAACTGCATAAGCAATATCAGGTCTAGTGCTAGTCATAGCATACATCAAACATCCAATAGCTCTAGAATATTCGAGCTGATCCACAGGTTTGCCTATATTTGGCTTAAGATTTTCTACCGGATCCATGGGAGTACTCACCGGAGAACAATCTTCACGATTGAATTTCCTGAGTATTTTCTCAATATAATGAGATTGTGTAATTACAATCCCTTTATTTTCACGTTTAATCTTAATACCAAGAATAACGTCTGCTTCTCCCATATCTTTCATTGAGAACTTCGATGACAAAAATTTCTTAGTTTTATCAACTTGATTTTGGTCAGTTCCAAAAATCAACATGTCATCAACATATAATACAAATTATGACACCTATTACCGAGCATCAATTGCTATATACCACACTTGTCAGAGTTTAAAAGAAAACCACTTGACAACACAACCTCATCAAACTTTTGATGCCACTGCTTAGGTGCTTGTTTCAGCCCATACAATGACTTGACCAGCTTACACACCTTATGCTCATTGCCCGACATAATAAATCCTTCCGGTTGCTTCATATACACTTCTTCATCCAAAATAAACCATTTAAAAATGCTGTTTGACATCCATTTTATGGTGATCACTAATGAGTGTATATATTCAGCTAAGAGCTAACAACAACTAATAGCATGATACGAGCAACTGGTGAATTAGGGTATCGAAGTAATCCAATCCACCTTCCTTTGTCTAAAAGCCTTGATTACCATCGAGCTTTAAACATTGTCATTGTTCATCGACTTTCATCATCCTTTTGAAGATTCCATTTGCAACCTAACACTACTGTTCTCAAAGTTACTTTTGAAGGGAAAAAATAGTGAAATCTTAAGCAAATGTGTGTTCTTGAGTTTTTTTAAGGAAGGAAAAGAAGGAAAATGAAAGGAAATTGTTGGCTAAAACTTTCCTCCCAAAAATGGGAGGAAATGGAAGGAAAGTAATATTTTACATGTCAAAAGACATAATTGTCCTTGCTTTTTTAACTTGAAACCTCTCAAACATGGGCATAATTGTAATTGAATCAACTTTTTCCTTTCTTTTCCTTCAACTCAAGAACACAAATATTTTTATTAACTACTTAAATTTTTCTTTCCTTTACCTTTCTTTTCTTTTCTTGTGGTTTAAAACTCAAGAACGCAGCATAAAGGTTTGCAATCAGAGGGTAAATCAGATAGGACCCATATATTATTTTCCATAATAGAACCAATCTCATCGTCAATTGCTTCTTTTCAAAACGCAGAATCTCGAGATTGCATATCTTCATTATAGGTTCTAGGATCCTCCTCAATACTATAACAGTAAGAGTATTGTGATCCAACTTGATCTCTTGATCCCTCAGCTAAGTATAGTTGAAAATCATAACCATATGATTTAGCTTTCCGAACTCTTTTACCTTTACAAGGTTCAGAAATATCACTTGGTACATCATCAGAATGATCATCCCTTTAAGATTCATCCGAATTTGGTATAATATCCTTTGGTCTAGGTATTGAAGAGAAACGATTCTCATCAAATATTGCATCTCTTGATTCTATAATTGAGTTAATAGAAACCGAGTCATTAGGTTCAATAACATAAAACCTATATGCCTTGGAATGCTCAGCATATCCAACAAAGATGTAATCAATACCCTTTTCACCCAAAGTTTTTCGTTTTGGGTCAGGAAGCCTAACAACGGCCCTACAACCCCAAACTCGCAAAAATGCCAAGTTGGGTCGTTTCGTATACCAAAATTCATATGGAGTAGTCTTGTTCCTTTTATTAGGACCCTATCAATTAATAAGCAAGCCTTACATGGATTCTCTCTAGAACCCCTCACTTAAACCCGAGTAAGATAACATTGAATTAACCATTTCCTTAAGAGCTCTATTTTTTCTTTCAGCCACACCATTTTGTTGTGGTGTATAAGGAACTGTAGTTTCATGAATGATTCCTACAGATTGAAAAAATATAGGATCATAATATTCACCACCTCTATCTGTGCGTAAGGATTTAATTAAGTCATTTTGTTGCAATTCAACTTTTGTTTTATAAATTCTAAATTTATCAAAGGCTTCATCCTTAGCATGTAGCAAGTAAACATAGCAAAACCAAGAGGCATCATCTATAAAAGTTATCACATACTTTTTATTACCTAAAGATGGTGTTGCATGAAAATCGCACAAATCACTAGTATCAATTCAAGTATGACGGATTTCCTTGTTATACTTTTAAATGGTTGTCTAGTGATTTTTGTTAACATACAAGTAGTACATTATTATGTATTTTCAGCAATAGCAGGAATTAAATCATCTTTAGACATTTCAAGCATTCTTTTATACTTTACATGTCCTAAACGAGCATGCCATAATGAGGAATTAACAACAGTAGAAGATGACATATATACAGAACCAGAATCATCAGGAAATTTATTCGAATTTAACATAAACATTCCATTGTTATAATAACAAAATCCTACAAACACACCAGACTTCGATAATATATACTTATCGGATTCATACACGTGTTTGTATCTACATTTGTTTTATATAGGACCAGAAATTAAATTCTTACGAAGTTTTGGTACATACAACACATTAAACAAAGTAATGAAGAATTTCTCAGAACGAATTCCCAACACCAACACTTCCTTTCCTTTAACAGAGACGAAATGATCATCACCCATGTAAAGGATAGATCCGTCTTCCATCGGTTTATATGTCTTAAACCAACAACGATCTTTATAAACACGAGTTTTGGCACCAGAATCAATCCACTATGCAATTGCATCAACTTGCACATAAAATCTGTTCCAAACATGTACTAAATTCTTACATTGGTCCTTAGACCTCTTTCCTGAACCACTAGCACTTGCGTTATTCTTATTGTTTCCACTACGACAATCCCTCTTAAAGTGACCAGTTTTACCACACTTCTAACATTCCAATTTAGGTTTCTTGTTGGAACCAGAACCACCATGTTGGTAGAAATATTACGATATTTAATCTATACATATGTTTTGGTGATAACAAACATGTAACTTATAACACATAATGTAAAGTGCTTAAGTTACTCGTGATCACAAATCATCAATGCATTCAAATGACAACATCGCTCAACGTCTCAAGTCTGCTTCTACAAAGTTTGCACCATACGTAAATCACTTGAGGTATGAATAAATAAATGTTTAATTTATTTTATGATCAAAGGAATTTTTATTCAACCTCATAATTTTTATAAAATGTTACAAACATTTTTATAACTTTTACAAAACATTTTCTACATTTAAAAGAAATGTTTTATTCAAAATAAATATTTTAAATTCAAATTTTCTACCTAAAAATGGCTAGAAATGTTCCAGATAACACCTCCCCTGGAAAAGACAAAAAAAGGAGCGTCCAAGCCAGGGCGGCCCCCTTAAATATAAGGGGACCGACATATGAATTAAGGGGACCGGAATATGAATTAAGGGGGTCGGCCAGACAAACACGCTCACAAGTTTGCTTATAAATACTAGACTGTTCCCTACTGATTTTCTTACCTTTTGCACTCATTCTTTTCTGTCTAAAATCGGTTTATACATCACCTACAATCCTTTGATCATTTAATCTTAAGAATTTGTTTCCAAGTGATTCAAGCTTATTCCTCCAAGTACAAGAGAAGAACTCTCATTATCATTAAGATACGAAGTTATGTAGTTTAGTTAGTGTATTCGTGACATGTCTTACATTCACAATGTATAGATCGAGTTTATGTATTCCAAACTTGTATAATAGTTAGATCATGGTGATTCAGGTGTGTAAATTGTTAGATCGTGGTGATCATAGGAAGTTTAGTTAGATCGTGGTGATCGTAAAGAGTTTAGATGGACCGGGGTGATCTTGTTAGTGTCTAGGTGAAGTGTAGTGAAGTTATGAAGTGAAGAGAAGTTGTGAAGTGAAGTGAAGTCATGAAGTGAAGTGAAGTGAAGTTGTGAAGTGAAGAGGAGTTGTGAAGGGAAGTAAAGTTGTGATGTGTAGTGAAGTAGTGCGGTTAGTATTTTAGTCCTTAAAATACAAAAGTTGTGATAGATTGGTTCTAGCTAGGATTAGAACTCGACATCTAGCTTAGTGTCAGAAAATAATGTAAGCAACGTTGTGTGGTTTTCTCCACCGAGAAGGAGCATTGTTGACTAGTGAAGTAACTCTCCCGAGTTGGATACTCGGAGTGGAGTAGGGCGAAAGGGAGCTTGGTGACCGTCGCGCCACTATAAAACATCGTGTCAGTTTTGCACTTTCTTTTACTTTACTTTACATCTTTAATTTACCTTATCGCTTATCATTTATATAACAATAGATCTATATGTGTTGTTGATTGTTGCTTATTTTGTTTGAATGATGATTGTGTCATGGATAGAAGTTAGTATTGTGATTATGTCTATATTGCCATGACATGTCCTAATGTATATAGATGTATTATTCACACTCATCATATTGCATCTAACTTGATGAATAATTTGATACAAAACGTTTTAAGTTTTCAAATGGAAACGTATTCACCCCCTCCACGATTTCCACAATTGGTATCAGTAGCCAGGTCGCTCTAATTTTCAAAACAAATGATTTTAAAAATGGAGCACGATCCATGTATCACAATTTACTCATGAAGGGGATTAAAATATGAAAATGTAGTTTTGTTGCATAACCTTGTATTAGTGTTTTTGTTGTTAAATACACTTATAGTATTCGGGCGGGGGGGGGGAGGGGGGGGTTGGGGCGGAGGGGCAGTGGCGACGGCGCGGGCGGGGATGAGGAAAACGTTAGGCTACACCACTCATCTTCTACATATAACACTACACTTTTATATATTCGGTATCAAACTCAGTAGGTTCTACATCTTTCCGTTAAGTCACTAAATGATTTTATACAAAAAATGGCGAATCTGTGTGTCAGGTACCGGCCCCCTTATCTCCAAAGGGCGGCCACCTTAGCTCCTGGCTGGCCCCCTTATCAATTAGGGGGCACCTGTCTGATTCGGCAGATTTTTGGAAACTTTAAAAATTCATATAAAATCAACCGTAAGTCCGTAGAAGTCGTGCCTCCTGTCATTTTAAAGCTAATTGAGTCTACTTTTGTTTAAAAATACTTCCAAGTATTTATTCCAAACTTAAGTAAATCAAAAATGCAAAATACTACATAGTGGTCAAAAATTTGTGGGCCGTTTTGACGTAAAACTTGTATTTTTCCTTTTCCTTCGAGTCGGACATTTCTAGTTGGTATACCTTTGAAAAATGATGTAATTAACTTTTCAAAAATATTAAAATTGGTGTAGGTTTTTAAAAAGGGAGGAAACTAATTCGTTTCAAACAAAACTACCGAGCTAAGTATATAGGTGTAATCTAATACACAAAATGACGACAAGTACTTTTATGTGTTATGCTATATGATTATATGCACTTCTTTGTGTCTTAATTTTGGTAATATAAAATATTAAATGATCGTTGCTATTTGAAATTTATCTAATTGAATATCTAAGCACATGTGCCATGTATACTATTCGTTTGTAACACATGCTCCTAAATGCTAAATGCTAACATGTTGTACATGACGATTACATTTAAAATTATCATGTTTTGTATGCGTCATTTTACATGACTTACGTGTTATTTGTACACCTACACTATATTAACTTAATAGATGACAATTAACGTTTAATTGTCATAGAGTCTTACACATTAATCTCGTTGATTATTGTGTCGATGCATGCTTAGATAAACTTATATGCTTATATCTATATGTATTATGCATCTAGGTATATATTTTCTCACACTAGAATATTTTCCTTCGCGCCCGTGTCACAAATCTAAAAAGTCAAAAGATTTGTAAAATGGTCTTATATCTCCTAAAGTCTTCACCCACACATTCCCTTAATCATCATCTCGCCTTCTTCCAAATAATCCACTCTTTCGTCAAGGAAAAGTTAGATACTTATCTAACACTCATCCAAGTAGGTTTGACAATTTAAATATTTTACCCAAAATATTCAAGTATCTTTAACTTGCGATCATAAACGTTAAAGGTCATATCCAAAAATTTATATTCAAGCCTTTTAACATCATATGCTAAAATGATCTTCCTAAATCTAAAAGCTTACATCAACCCTCGTGTGACAAAGGTCTTACAAGTTTCTACATAAGTGATTCGTAGCCTCTTTAACATACACACCTTAAGACTAAGTACTTTCACTTCCCTTAGTCTTTTCCATCCCTTAGGAATGTCACGATGGTTTATCGTCATGCTCACCTCATACATAATGAGGATCGAACATTATCCATCGATCTTATGATAGAAAAATCATCATAATTCGTCGTCATTTCCTTCGCGACAATGTCCAAAAGGAAATATCTTCATCGAAAAAGTTTCGTCGGAAGACAACATCATCGGCATCCTCACCAAACCACTCAAATGTGAACCTTTTAAGTCTAGGTCTAGGAATGATGAAACAAATCTCATAAACGTGTCATTCTCATTTTAATAGTCTTATTACTATTAAATACATTCCAATAAATCTCGACAACTTAATCATTTCATCCAAAATGTTTAAACATTTTTAATTCGCGAAATGCAAATTAAAATGTCACTCATTGTTTATGTCTAAGTCGTTTCACAAAAACCTTTATCATGCCTCTATTATTATATAGATGGTTAATATCTTCCGTCCACATTTCCGCTATCACTTTTAAGACAACCTCGTACTTCATCGTGTGATTGTTCTATGAACATTCTCAATACTCGAGAAGAGCTACATAACTTCGCGGATGAAGTTGATCGTATGCTAACCGTCACCCGTCATAACATTGACAAGCTTATCGCTTCCGTCTTTATTTCTCTTCATTTATTCTTTTTATTCCATAATTTATGTCCGGATGAGCATGAATTAAAAGGGAAGGGAAAACACACCTGTTCACATATATCCTTTAACCAAATACTCTTAATAACTCACATATGTGATTCTTTTTCACAAGAAACCAACAATGTAAAACCAAGTCATCCTTACTACTACCAATCTCGAGTCATCCACTTAGTCATCTTCACAAGAAGATTCATCATGTAACCATTACCCATAAGTGAATTTCATAATGAAATGCATCTCAACCTCATATCCTGACACGCATAAGCATGTGTGCCTATGTTGTCAAAAGTCAAGTAAATTTCGTAATGAAATGCGTCACATCCTCATATCCCGACACTCATAACCATTTGTGCCTATGTTGTCAAAAGTCAAGTGAATTTCGTAATGAAATGTGTCTCACACTCATAAGCATTTGCTCCTATGTTGTCAAAACTCAAGTGAATTTTGTAATGAAATGCGTCTTATCATTCAATCATTTCCACTTTCTAGCAAGTGAAGAACACAAAGAAGATATTCAATCTTCAAGTGTTGTTAAGTCATCACAATGTCAAGTCTTTCACTTCTCTTCCATCACTTTCATATTTTCACCTTTGTTAGTCAACATTAACAACCAACAAAACACCCAACAAACCTATTGTTAACACCTTTCCTTTCCATTCATGCTCATCCTTCTTCGTTTATGTTTCCTCAACAAATCATCCTTATCATCAACATTTAGTTCGACCTAAAGTCTTACGATAATGTTTATCCTTAAACACCCAAACCATGAAAAGCATACATAATGTTTAACAAAGAAACCTTAAGGATTTATGAATCTCTTAATATAACCCTTAGTCTATTCAAATCCATATCATCATCTTGGTTAGATGACGATACCATAAGGAACATGTCGATCAAAATACGTCTATACTCCTTATCCAAATGACATCTTGGAAGAAGTCATTCTCATAATAATAGTTTGTCATCAATAAACGAATTTTGTTCTCGTTTATTAAAGTCAGTATAATACCAAAGGGTGTTTGGTCGAGTCTTAGTTCTTAAGGATGTGTTGGTCAAAACTTATCATTGTTGTTATTAAAACAATGATCTCATATGTCTAAGTTTTAAATTTTCTTTTTAAGTGTCATTCTTTAGAATGCATATACCTAAGACATGCATGTTTTTGTTCCCCGCTAAGTGTCTTGCTATATATATATATATATATATTGAATTGCAATAAATTGTGATTAAGAAAGTATTTAATTTCTAATCGGTTATAAATTTAGGTAAAATGAAAGGTCTCTAGTTTTCCTATAAATATTAGGTATTTTCTTTGTATTCGGATATCTTTGAGTTTTAATAATAAAAGCTTTGCTTTGTTCTTGGCGGTTTGCTAAGATTCTATTAATAATCAGTATTCGTTTGAATCAACGATTGTTGGAGTTTGCCTGATTATCGGTATTCTTTTGAATCAACGATAGTTGGAAGATTGTTTCTGGTATTCGTTGGAATCAACAAATTCAATTTGTGTTATCTTGTTATTAGTCTACATCAATATCTAACACTCCTCCAAGTAGGTTTGACAACTTAAATATTTCATTCAAAATATTCAAGTATCCTTTTATACTTTGCGTCCACAAACGTTAAAAGGTAATATCATGAAAAATTGTATCAGCTTTAACAACATATGTTTAAAATGCTTTTCCTAAAGTTAAAAGCTTACATCAACCTTCGTGTGAAAAAGATCTTACGAGTTTCTATATAAGTGATTCGTATCCTCTTTAATATACACACCTTATGACTAAGTACTTTCACTTCCGTTAGTCCTTTTCATCCCCTTAGCAAATGTCACGATAGTTTATCGTCATGCTCACCTCATACACAATGAGGATCGAACATTATCCATCGATATTAGGATAGAAAAATCATCAAAATTCGTCGTCATTTTCTTCGCGACAATGTCCAAAAGGAAATATCTTCACCAAAAAAGTTTCATCGAAAGACAACATCACCGGCATCCTCACCAAACCACTCAAACGTGAACCTTTTTAAGTCTAGGTCTAGGAATGATGAAACAAATCTTATAAACGTGTCATTCTCATTTTAATAGTTTTGTTACTATTAAATTAGTTCTAATAATTTCGAATAATAATCATTTCATCCGAATGTTTAAGCATTTTTAATTCGCGAAATGCAAATTAAAATGTCACTCATTGTTCATGTCTAAGTCGTTTCAAAAAAACCTTAATCATGCCTCTATTAATATATAGATGGTTAATATCTTCCGTCCACATTTCCACTACCACCTTTAAGACAACCTCGTACCTCGTCGTGTGATTGTTCTACGAACATTTCGCTATACTCAGAGTGAGGCTACTAACTTTGTGGATGAAGTTCATCGTATGCTAATTTCATCCATCATGACATGTCAAGTCATCTCATTCTTATATGCTCTTCATTTATTCTTTTTTATTCCACCATATTTATATCCGGATGAGCACGAATTAGGAAGGGAAGGGAAAACCACACATGTTACATTTGTCCTTTAACCAAAGACTCTCAAGAATCACATATGTGATCTTATTTACTAGAAAATGAAAAAACCCGAATCATCCTCACTACTAACAATTTAAGTCACTCCCACTAGTCATTTTGATGTCCTAAGAAGATTCAACAGCTAAACCATTCCCCACAAGTGAATTTCGTAATAAAATGCGTCTCATCCTCATATCCCGCCACTCATAAGCATGTGTGCCATGTTGTCAAATGTCAAGTAATTCGTAATGAAATGGCGTTCTCATCCTAAATACCGACACTCATAAGCATGTGTGCTATGTTGTCAAATAGTCAAGTGTATTTCGTAAAGAAATGCTCTCACCTCAAGAACATCCCACACTCGTTTCTTCTAATCATCCATCATTTCCACTTTCTAAACAATGTTGAAGAACCCAAAGAAGACATTTACATCTTCAGTGTTATGTTTGTGTCATCACATGTCGTTGGTTCTTTTACTTTTCTTCCACCTTTTTCTCATTTCACCGTTGGTTCATCAATAATTAAAAACTAACAAGAACACAACAAACCTATAGTCAAAACCTTGTCCCTTGCAGTTAGCTCATCCTTCTTCGTTTATGTTTCTCAAAAAATAATCCTTTATCTTCTATATTTAGTTTCAACCTGAAAGTCTTAACAATAATGTTTATCCTTTTAACCACCAAAAAAAAAAAAAAATAAACATGAAAAGCATACTTAATGCTTAACAAAGAAACCTTGAGGAGTTAGGAATCTCTCAATACAACCATTAGTCTATTAAAATCCAAATGACATCTTGGATGAAGTCATTCTTATAATAATAGTGTGTCAATCAATAAACAAATTTTGTTCTCATTTATGAAAATCGGTATTATACCAAAGGGTGTTGGTCACGTCTTAGTCCTTAAGCATGTGTCGGTCAATTCTTTCAAAAAAAAATTGCTTCCTAAATTTTTCGTTGTCTTAAGCATAAGCATACAACACTTCATCCCATAACCCATAATTCTTTTTATTTTAGATTTAGGTTGTTGTTGTTAAAACAATGATTGCATGTGTCAAAGCTTTGAATTTTGTTTTGAAGTGTCATACCTTAGAGTGCATATACCTAAGACATGCATGTTTTATTCTCTACTAAGTGTCTTTATATATATAGCAATCATCATCATTATATATAATTCTTTGGTGCCTCAAACAAGGGGGAGCATACAGCAAGGGGGAGCATTTGCAAATGACAAAGTCATTATGTTTGTAATCGTTAAAGATATCTACACATTTCTTGATATGTGTATTTCGCCCCTTTAATATTGCTTCTATATATATTATGTTGCATGAAACTAACCCTTCATGTAGGTTAAGAGTTTGCAACAAATTTGATCCATGGATTCGTTAAAGTCATTATACAATGGGGTACAAGTGTCATTGGAGTGCAATGAGCTAAAGAGTACTTAAGTGTCAAAGTAGATAGCTTAGGATGATTAAACGAGGTTGATAGGAGCAAGACTTCACTAGGATGATGCAAGATCATTATTTTTTGAAGATAAGGATGTATTGTATAAAGGGAAGATAGAAGTAGAGGTCTCGGAGCTCACACCTTTTGTTTCGACAAAAGGGGGAGAAGAAGTGTAAATGAGTAACTTTAATATTTTACTATGATTTACGGTTTACATATTTTGTCATCATCAAAAAGGGGGAGATTCTTGCGATATTTAATTTATACATTCTCTTTGTGTTTTGGTAATGACAAACATGTAAGTTGTAAATCATTACGTAAAGTACGCAAGTTAGTCGTATACATAAACCATCTACACAAACATTCATCAACTCTTGTTGACGTCCCAGTACTCCTATAAATATGGACTTCGCTAATTAGATTGGGCCAAGAAAACGGACAAGTCCAATGGGGGACCAATAGAGTTTGGCCTATTAAGGCCCAACAAGGCCCAATCAAGGTTCAAGAAACTTCTTGAAAATGGAGGGAAACTAGTTAATTCAAAATTTGAATTAGCCTCTAGAAGATGGAGGGAAAACTAGTGATGCATGCTTTTATCCAAACACCCTTTTGTCCAAGCACCCTTTTATCCATTAGACAAAAGAGACCTCTCCAAGTCAAGGCTCTCCTATAAAAGCCCAAGGCTTCTTACCCCTCCTCCATGAAGCATAAGCCACGAAATTTATATACATACACATAGAGTTTTTCTTTTTTCATCTTTGATCATGGTTTTTGCATAAGGCATGGATCATGGTTACACTTTATGTTAGTTCCACTAGTACCAAGGGGTATGTAGTGATGTATAAGATGTCTTTACATGAAAGTGATCATCTTTGTTTCTTACCTTTCATGTAGTAGATCAAGTCACATAGAAGTGATTACATTTGATTACTTGTATGTTAGATGGTGTTGTATGTTGTAACTTATTCATATCTCTTTTAATCATGTGTAATAGTTAGATCGTGGTGATCATAGGAAGGTTTGTTAGATCATGGTGATCATAGGAAGGTGTGTTAGATCGTGGTGATCTTGGTAGTGTCTTGGTGAAGTGAAGTTGTGCGGTTAGTAGTGAAGTGAAGTTATGTGGTTAGTAGTGAAGTGAAGGTGTGTGGTTAGTAGTAAAGTGATGTTGTGCAGTTAGTAGTGAAGTGAAGTTGTGAAGTGAAGTGATTTTTTGTGAAGTAGTATGGTTAATTGTGATAGATTGGTTCTATCTAGGATTAGAACTCGACATTTGGGTTAGTGTCGGAAATTGGTGTAAGCTTAGTTGTGTATAGTTTTCTCCGCCTAAAGGGAGCTTGTTGACTAGTGAAGTAACTCTCGAGTTGGGTATTCGAGGAGTGGAGTAGGGCGAAGAGGTGCTTCATGATGGAACCATTATAAATCATCACGTCTGGTTTGCACTTTCTTTTACTTTTCTCTTTACATCTTTATTTACCTTATTGCCTTACATTTATATTTGCATTAGATCTATATGTATGTTGATTGTTGCTTGTATTGTTTGGATGACGATTGTGTCATGGATAGAAGTTAACATTCTGATTCTGTTTATATTGTTATGACATGTTCTAGTGGATATAGATGTATTATTCACACTAATCATATTGCATCTAACTTGATGGATAATTTGATACGAAATATTTTAAATTTTTAAATGGAAACGTATTCACCCCCCTCTACGATTTCCACACTTTTGAAATTTTAAAAACAAAGTTTTTGGTGTTAAAAACCTTAAAGTTTATGTTTTTATCAAAGATCTAGGATTAAGATACTTATTTGTACAAAAAGAATCAAGAAAAAACGTCAAAAAGGGTGTCGTTTAGGTGTTTTTAGTGTTTTTGTTTCGACAGCAGGTTGTGCGAAATATGTATTATTGAATTTTGAGAAATATGTATCTCGTGCAAAATATTACAAGTTATTGTTTCGGCAAAATATTACAGGTTTACAGGTTTATTCGTGCGAAATAAGTAATTTGTGCAAAACAAAACTCTGCGATTACAGGCTTATTGTGTGAAACAAGTTCTGCAAAATATTACAGGTCTTTGTTTGTGTGAAACAAGTTGTGTGAAATATTACAATGGCTTACTTGTGTGAAATATTACATACACTTGTTTGTGCAAAACATTAGACAGGAACATATTTGTGCACAATATTGCCATTTTTAGGAAAAGGTTATTTTTAACGGTTTGTCTTGGCTTTGTATAATTCCGCAAAATACTTAGCTATTTTCTCAGTTTTAGTTAAGATTTGTAAAATTCCGTGAAATAACAATCTTAATCACCTTAACAACAACTCTTTAACACAATTCTCCTTATTACTGAACGATTAAGTTTTATCATTTCATACATCAATCATATGAAAATGACTACATTAGCTGAACACATGATAGTTGCCGGTGTTGATAATTGTCCTCCTATGCTTGAAAAGTCAATGTATGACCCTTGGTAAAGTTGTATGTTGCTCTACATACAAGGTAAGGAACACGGTAGAATGATTCATGACTCAGTTCTCGACGGTCTACTTGTTTGGGGTACGATTGAAGCGGATGGTGTCACAAGACCAAAGACTTATGAAGAATTATCCGAGAAAGAAAAACTTCAAACTGATTATGATCTTAAAGCCACCAACATTTTTCTTCAAGGTCTTCCACCTGATATCTACTCTCCTGTCAATCATCATGAAGTGGCTAAAGAAATTTGGGACAGAGTTAGATTACTCATGAAAGGCACAGAACTTTCACAGTAAGAACGTAAGTGTAAGCTGTATAATGAGTTTGATAGGTTTGCTTCCATCAAGGGTGAAACACTTTAAGAATATTACTTGCGGTTCGCTCAACTCATCAATGATATGCGCATAATTAAAATGTCAATGCGGCTATCCAAATAAATACAAAGTTTTTGAAGAGCCTGCAGCCCCGAGTGGAGCAAATTTGTGATGGATATTAAGTTAGCAAGGGGTTTGCATACAAACAATTATGATCTACTTTATGCATATCTTAGCCAACACGATGCACATATTAATGAAGTCTGTGTGATGCGTGAACGATATCCAGATCCCCTTGCCTTGATTGCTAACTATCATCACACACCGTCTTACCTGAACACGTATCATTCTTAGTACAATCCTCCTAAGTATCAACAACAACTTTCACCAATTGGTCAACAAATGTACTCTCCTACACCATAGTCACAACCTTATGAAGCACCTCATCATCTACAATAGTACCAAAATGCTTACCAGCCTTAACTCAGTCATACAACACCATTAGTTCCTTAAAATGCATATCAAGCCCCTCTAATTTCACAACAACCAAAAGCTGAGTTTCCCCAAGTAGACTCAGGTCTTGCTGTTCCATCATTTCTACCAGGTGATGATCCAATTGCTTGTCTGAATAAAGCAATGGCATTTATGTGAACTGTAATGGCATCTCGTTTTCCTTCAACCAACAACCAACTTAGAACATCTTCCAATCCAAGAAACCAAGCTACCATTCAAGATGGCAGGGTTACTGTTCAACAAGTACAAGGAAGACAGGGTCAGAGTTTTGCTGGTATGGGAACTAAGGGAAATGCTATAAGCCATGGGGGAAATAATGCAACAGGTCAAGCAAGGGTTGTTAAGTGTTATAATTGTCAGGGTAAAGGGCATATGGCAAGGCAGTGACTCAGCTTAAAAGGCCAAGGAACTCAGCATGGTTCAAGGAAAAGATATTGCTAGTTCAGGCACAGGAATATGGCCAGGTATTGGATGATGAGCAACTAGCATTCTTAGCAGATTTAGTAATTGCAGAAGGCCAAGTTACTCACACAACAATCCCACAACATGTTGCTTTCCAGACTGATGATCTCGATGCTTACGACTCAGACTGTGATGACATATCTTTAGCAAAAGTGGTTCTTATGGCAAATCTCTCTAGTTATGATTCAGGCGTCCTCTTCGAGGTACCACATCACGACACTTATCAAAATGATGATATGATTATTCAAAGTGTGCAAGAGATGCAATATATTGAAAAATAACTATTGATAATTATCTAGATACTAAAATAACAAGTGAGAGTAATATCATTTCTTATGAACAATATCTGCAAGAAATGCAAAATGCGGTTGTTCAAGATACTAACTCTTCTGCACATTAAGATGCCTTGATAATATCAGTGTGCGAACAAAGTTCTAATCAAGTAACTAAGTGAAATGATATCAATAAGGAAAATTAAGTTGTTAATGAAACCTTAACCGTTGAGCTTGAAAGATATAAGGAACGAGTAAAACTTCTTAAAGAAAGATAAAATGTCAATTTGAATAGACGAGAAAAGTACATTGATTCACTGATGAATGATATGATTCTTTACAGAAATGCAAAGTTTGCTTCTTTTGAAGACCAGATTGACACACTCAAACAAAATCTTTCAAAATATGCTAAAGAAAATGAATCTTTGATGACTTCAATTCAGGTTTTGAAAAAACAAACCAAAGAAAAAGAAGATAAATACATTGAAAAGGAAACTAATATAGAAAAGGAAAAGAAAGAATTAGAAAATATTGTGTTTAAATTGGGTTAATCTGCGCAAACGATGCATATGTTAACAAAACCACAAGGTTTTTATGATAACACACATAAACAAGCTCTTGGTTATCAAAATCTGTTTTATCTTAAAAAAGCTCAGCGGATTAATCCAACGTTGTATAATGGTATTGTGATATCTAAGAAACATGATGTGGTTTCTGTGGATGATTCTGAAGAGACATTGATCTTAGCCAAAGAGAGTCAATTAAAAATGCTTAAAAAACAAAAATGATCTGATTTCAAAAGAGAAAAAAGTTAATATTTCTCCAATTAATTATCATGAAATGAATAAATTAATTGACCATTTTGGAAAACATTTTGTTCCACAAAAGCAATTGTCTGTAGAACAAGCTTTTTGGTTACCGCTTTCAAACCCTATTTCTAAACAACTTGTTATTCCACATACACCAGTTAAAATTAAGGTTCCTAAAGAACTTCAAAAGGTAAGTTTGGTAAATAAAAGTTTTCAAAAGCTAAAAAATCATTTTGCCAATTTTGAAAAGGTGGTGAAAGACAGAAACTACCACCCACAGCAATAACTAAGGTGGGATGGGGTTTTTTCGGGTAAAGAGTTACCCTGTAAAGTATATAAACCGAAAAAAAAAAAAAAAAAAAAAAAAAAAAAAAAAAAAAAAATAAAAAAAAGGTGGTTATTTGTAGAGGGTGGGGGGTGATTTTTGGGGAGGGTTGGGGGGGAGGAGGGGGTGGGTTGTGAGTTTGTGTTCTGTTACAGGGGTTAAAAAAAAAAAAAAAAAAAAAAAAAAAGGAGTTGGGAGGGGGGTTTGGGGGTTGGGGTCGGCGGGTGTTTAGGTGGGGGGGGTTAGTGAAAAAAAAAAAAGAAAAAAAAAATAAAAAAAAAAAAAAAAAAAAAAAAACAAAAAAAAAAAAGGGGTTGTGGGGGGGTTTAAGTGGGTCGTTGTTGGGGGGGGGGGGGGAGGTGGGGGGGGGGGGGGGTGCAGGGGGTGGGGGTTTTGGGTTGTGGGGTTGTTGGGTTGTGTTTGTTGTTGTGTGGGTTGTGGGGGCTGTTGGGTTTTTTTAAAAAAAAAAAAAAAAAAAAGAGGGTTTTTGGTGGGGGGGTTGGGGGTTATGTTGTTTTTTGTGGTTGGGGAGGGTGTTTGTGGTGGGTGGGGGTAGTTTGTTAAGTATGGGGTGGGGGGTTAGTTGTTGGTTGGTTTGGGGTGTTGTGTTTTTGGGGTGTTTTGGGGGAGGGTTTTTTGAAAAAAAAAAAGGTTGGTTAGTTGGGTGGTTGGGTTGGGGTGGGGGTTTTTGTTTTTTGAGGTTTTTTTTTGGGTAGTTGGGTGGGGGTTGGGTTGAAAAAAAAAAAAAAAAAATAAAAAAAAAAGGGGGGTTTTGGGGGTTGGTTTGTGTTAAGGGTTGCGTGGTGTGGGGGGCGGGGCGTTGGGGGGGCATGGGGTTGTTAGGAGTTAAAATAAAAAAAAAAAAAAAAAAAAAAAAAAAAAAAAAAAAAAAAAAAAAAAAAAAAAAAAAAAAAAAAAAAAAAAAAAAAAAAAAAAAAAAAAAAAAAAATAAAAAAATAAAAAAAAAAAAAAAAAAGCGGTTGTTGGGTCTGGGTTCTTGGGGGGTGGTGGGGGGTTGGAGCTTGGGTTTGGGGGGGGGCTCGGGGGGGGTTCGATTGGGGGTGGGTGTTATTGGGGGATCGGTGGGGGTTAGTTAGTTGGGTGGTTGGGCTTAGGGGGTTTTCGGTTTTGGGTGGTTTGTTCGGGGTTTTTGGGTTGTGTGTTGGGGGTTGATTGGGGGGGCTTGGTTTTGGTTGGTTTTGTGGGGTGCGGGTTAAAAAAAAAAAAAAAAAAAAAAAAATAAAAAAAAAAAAAAAAAAAAAAAAAAAATAAAAAAAAAAAAAAAAAAAAAAAAAAAAAAAAAAAAGTTTGGTTGGGTGGGGGTTGGGTTAAGTTAGTTGGCTTGTGGTATGTTGGGGTTATTTCGGTGGGTTAGTGGGGGTGGGGGTTTGTATGTGGGGGGGATGTTTTTTTAGGGAGTGTGGGTGGGGAGGTGGGTTAGGGTTGGAGGGGTGAGGTGTTAGTGGGGGGGGTTTTAAAAAAAAAAAAAAAAAAAAAAAAAAAAAAAAAATAAAATGGTGCGGAGGAGGAGATGGGTTTATTGTGGGTGTGTGGGCGAGGGGGTTTGTTGGTTTTTTAATGTTTTGGGGTTTGAGTTGGGTTGGGGGGTGGCTGGAGGGTTGTTTAAAAGTGGCTTGGGGGGGTTAATGGGGTGGGGGTTTTTGGGTTGTTTGTTGTTTTTGGGTTGTTGATTGTTTAAAAAAGGGGGTTTTTATTCTGATGGGTTGGGAGGGGGGTTTTTTGGGGGGGGGGTTTGGTTTGGCGGGTTTTTGGGAGCTTTGGGGGGGTTGTGGGTTGGGGTTTTTTTAAAAAAAATAAGTGGTTTTGCTGGGGGGGGTTTGGTGGTGTTATTGTTTTTGGGGGGGTTTGTGGGTTGGGTTTGGGGGGGGGGTGTTAAAAAAAAAAAAAAAAAAAAAAAGGGAGGGTGGGCGGGGGTGGGGGGGGTGTTTGGGGGGTGGGTGTTGGTGAAAAGTTTGGGGGCGTTGTGTGGGGGGGGGGGGGGTTAGTTGGGGTGTGGTTGGGGCGGGGTACAGGGGGTGAGGTGTTTGGGGGTGGTTGTGGTTGGATGGGGGGTTGGGTTAAAAAAAAAATAAAAAAAAAAAAAAGTTGGTTTTTGTGTTTTGGCGGGGTGGGGGTGTGGGTGTTGGGGGGTGGGTGTGGGGGTGTTGTGCTTGGGGCTTTTTGTAATATTGGGCGGGGGGGGGGTTGGTGGGTTTGGGGGTTGTTTTGGGGGTGGTGTTTTTAGCGATGGGGGTTTTTGTGGTTGGGGGGGCGGGGGTTGGGAAAAGTGGTTTGTGGTGGGTGGGGGGGGGGGAGGTGCGGTGGTTGTAAAAAAAAAAAAAAAAAAAAAAAAAAAAAAACAAAAGTTATTGGGGTTAGTGGGCGTTGGGGTGGGGTTAGGGGGGTGGTTATAGGGGATAGGGTTGGGATGGTTTGGGGGGGGGTCTGGGGGTTGGGGGGGAGGGGTTGGCTGAAAAAAAAAACAAAAAAAAAAAAAAAAAAAAAAAAAAAAAAAAAAAAAAAAAAAAAAAAAAAAAAAAAAAATAAAAGGGTTAGGGTTGGGTTGTTTTGGGGGTGTTAATAAAAAGGTTGGGTGGGGGGGGTTTTTGTGGTTTGGGTGGGGTTGTTGTTGGGGGGTATTTTGGTGGAGGCTTAGTTGGAGGGTTTCTTGGGGTGGAAGATGGATGTAGGTTTAGGGGGGGGGTTGGTTGTGGGGAAAAAAAAAAAAACAAAAAAAAATAATAAAAAAAAAAAAAAAAAAAAAAAAAAAAAAAGGGTTGGTTTTGGGTGGGGGGGGGTGGGGGTTGGGGGGGATTTGGGTTGCGTTTAAAAAAAAAAAAAAAAGGTTTGGGGGTTGTTGTAGGTGGGGTGTTAGGGGTGTTGGGGTGGGTGTTGTGTCTTTTGGGTGGGGGTGATTATTAAGGTTAAAAAAAAAAAAAAAAAACGTGGGATTGTTGGGGGGTGGGTCGTGGGGGGGGGGGGGGTTGTGTGGGGGTGGTTGTTGGTTTTTTGGTTGGGGTTTTGGGTTAAAAAAAAAAAATAGGGGGTTGTTTGAAAAAAAAAGTTAAACGGTGTTTTTAATTGGATTGGGGGGGGGGTGATTGGGGGAGGTGTGGTGGTGAGTTGATAAAAAAAAGGGGGTGTTTTGGTGGGGTGGGGGTTATGGGTTTTTTGTTTTCGTGGCGTTGGGTGTTGTTGGGGGGGGTTGGTTGGTTGGTTGGTTTATGGTTTGGTTGGGGGGGGGTTTTTTTTAAAAAAAAAAAAAAGCGGTGAAAAAAAAAGGGATAAATTGTGGGGTTTTTTGGGGGGTTTGTTGGTGTTCGGGTTGGGGTGAAGTCTGTAAAAAAAAAAAAAAAAAAAAAAAAAAAAAAAAAAAAAAAAAAAAAAAAAAAGGGGGGTTGTTGGTGGGTTTGGGGGGCGGTGCGGTTGTTATTGGTTGGGGTTTTTTGGGGGTTTTAAAAAAAAAAAAAAAAAAAAAAAAAAAAAAAAAAAAAAAAAAAAAAAAAAAAGTTTAAAAAAAAAAAAAAAAAGGTTGTTGTTTGTGAGGGGGGGGGGATTGGTCGGGTTTTTTGGCTGGTTTTGTTGGGTGGGTTGGGATGTGGTTGGGGGGGTTGTTGGTTATGGTTTGGTTTTGTTGCGTTGGGTTGGGTGATTGGGTTTTGGTTCGGCGAGCGGGGTTTTGGTTTTGGGGGTTAGGGGTGGTGGGGTTGGGGTTCTTTTTTAGGTTGGGTTGGGGGGTTGGGGCGTGGTTTAAAGGTGGGGGGGTTAGGTGTGTTTGGTGTTGGGATGTCGTGTTTGCGGGGGGTGGGTTTGGGTGGTTGTTGGGGGGTGCTTTGGGTTGGTTTTGTTAAAAAAAAAAAAGTTGGGGTGGGGGCGTTATTTCGTTTGGGTTAGGGGTGTTAAAAAAGTTTTTGGGGGTGTGATGGTTGGTCTGTTCGTAACTAGATTAGGGTTTTGGTTAGGTGGGGGTTGTTTGGGGGGGGTTTTAATTCGTTCTGGGTTGGGGGTTGGGGGTGGGGGGTGGTTTGGGTGGTTGGTATCTTGTGTTGGGGTGTGTTGAGATTGTTTTAAAAAAAAAAAAAAAAAAGTGGCGGGGAGTTAAAAAGGGTTAGGGGGGGGGGGTTGTGGGGGGGTTGGGGGGGGGGTGGTGGGGGGGGGGTTGGGGGGTGGTTGGGGTTTTTGGCGGGTTATGTTGTGGTGGGTTGGTGTTGGGTTTGTTAGTATGGGGGGGTTTGTTTGTGTTGATATTCGGTTGGGGGGCGTGGGTGTGGGGGTTTGGTGTGGTTGTTTGTGGGGGGTGGGTTTTTTTGTTTGGTGGTTAAAGTACAAAAATGTAATGTGGCTGAAAAGAACCAATTAACCTCAAGCTCAAACCGCTGATAAATCCACATATAACTAGAGCTTTATGACGTGCCATAAAACTCTTACAACTCTAGAAAACAACTAATTGCAACTAGAACAAATAATACAAACTAAACAAGCTAACCAGCTGCAGCCGTGAAAGTATGACTTACACCAGCTTTTTTGTTTTGAATTAAGTAGCGATTCATCATTAACACTTTTTCACATCCTCATCTTCGTCTTCTTCTTCTTCATTTAAGGTAGAAAAAGAATTAGACATGGAGAGATTATCTATCTTAGATGGAGATTCCTAGTCGTCTTCAACATAGGTGGTTCGATTGAGATGTAATAACCAAAAATAAGGTAGTACCTTCTTTGGTGCACTTGTTTAGTCGCTTTAGGCTCATAATCTCATAAACCCATTATGTTTAACCGTAGGACCAGTGAAACTGACCGAATTAGTAGACTTGGACTTTACCTTTCCTCTTCTTCGTTTAACCCAAGTTTTGTAAAACCATCATTATCTTCTCAGCTGTAGGGGGTATACAACATTAGAAAGAAGTTAGCAATAATTAGGAGGCTAACCACTTTTTTAGGGAATATAGTCATGAACATGACTAAAATCTTACATGTTTCACATCTGGGCAGCCTCAATTCATACTCAAATCCGAATGGTTTTTTTTGGTTAAATCCTCCTCAGAAAGAGATGGAATACCAATAGTAACACATCACGAGATAAGCTTGACATTTACCTCAAATTAAGATACGAGCCAAAACTACTCCTACCCCACGAATCATTACACATGGAGCTTGTGTATGAATCAAGCATAACAAGAGGTTTTTCTAACATAAGTAATTTCATTTATAAATTCTTTACGGGAATCATTTAAATATTTTGACTATGGTCTTCACAGTGAAATAAGTGAAGTAAAAACGGTCTTTAAACCAAATGGAAGCTGCTGTTGAACATTGTTCTGTAGACAAGAAATATTTTGAAATTTAAAAGAAAGAAGTTTTTCTTGACAATGATCGACTCTTGGAACATATTATCTGTCAAGATGTTATGAATATTGTAATGCATGCTGATGTCGTATCTGCACCTGTATTTCTAGTTAATAATAGTAAATGTCTTGTGCATGATAATCTTGAAATTGAGCGATTAGAATAGGAAAATGATCAATTATTTAAACTTCTCTTATATCAAGATATAGTTTACATTTGTGTAAATTCTCTTGTTACCCGCAATAATTGTCGTGAAATGCAACAGATTTTTATTAATGAATACAATGAGACATTAGAGCTTAAGGCGCAGCTTGCCAAAAAGGAACATATGGTTGAAAAGACTGGTTTTAATGAACTTGTAATAAGATGTTCACACCTTGAAAATCGGTGTGTTAATCTTGAACTTAAATTCAACACCAAAAAGAAAGTTTTCTGAATAACAGACCTTTAAACAATCAAGATGCTCCTGAATTTCAGGATTTTTTCCATATAAATGAAAGGCAAGGTAAGCTAAAAGCAAAAGATGTCTCATTTGCTAAGTTGAAGAAACACATTAAGAGTTTAAAAAGCAAAAATGTGGTTAAAAAGGATGTCCCACCGAATAATACCAATGTTATTGCTCCAAGAATGTTTAGGCTAGACTTAGAACCTCTAGATCCTAAATTAGTGAAAAACAGGGATGCTCACATAGACTATATTAAGCACACTTAGGAACATGCTGACACTCTTTAGGAAATAGTCAAACATGCTAGAGCACTCAGACCTTTAGACATTGATTTAGACTTTGCCTGTAAGTATGCTAAATGAATTCCAGATGTGCTAGTTTATGTTACAACTACATGCCCTAGTTTAACTAAACCTAATGAGAAATCTGCTGTGGTCACACCGCTAAACAAAAACAAGAAAGTTAGGTTTGCAGAACCTGCCACATCATCAAGCAACACTCAAAAACAGGTCTATTCCCACAACACACAAGATTCTAACCCACCTTTGTTGACTTCTACAGGAATGAAGAGTTCTACTAGTACTAGCAGATCATAGTCTTCAGGCAATACCAAGAAAAATAGGATCTCGCGAACAACCAGTAGCAACCAGAAGAATAAAGTAGAAGACCACCCTAGGAGCGTTAAATCTAGTTCTAATAAAAAGAATCGTGTTATTAAACCTGTTTGTAATGCAAATGCTAAGCATTCAATGTTAAATGTGAATTCTGAATTAATTTGTGTTACATGTAATGAATGTATGTTTGATGCAATTCATGATTTGTGTGTTCTTGATTATGTTAATAATGTGAATGTGTGTTATAAATCTAAATCTGCTAAGCGTAGCAAAAAGAGGAAAGTTTGGAAACCTACAGGTAAAGTTTTCACTAATGTTGGTTACAGATGGATACCTACAGGTCGGACCTACACTATAGACAGAAATAGGTGCCCTTTAACTAGGATTACCTCCGCTAATGTAGTGCCCCCTAAGAATCCACTTCCAACAAAAGTAACTAAGAAAACAACACCTCGTAGGAACAATCCTAAAATGCTTAAGGATATCACCAATATAAGTTCGAGCAGTAGATCTAAGGTTGTAGAATCTAACAATTCTCACAACTTAAAACCCAATCAAAATTGGGGATCTAATGTTTCCACTGCTCCATCTTCTCCTCGTGTCAATTTCAGGTGTTCCAAATCATCCTCTGGTACCAGGACTTCGGTTGCTCTAAGCATATGACCGGAAATCGCTCTCAGCTCATCACCTTTATAAACAAATTTCTTGGTACCATCAGATTTGATAACGATCAGATTGCAAAGATAATGGGTTATGGTGACTATCAGATGGGAAATGTTATGATTTCTCGAGTTTATTATGTGGAAGAGTTAGGACACAACTTATTTTCCCTAGACCAATTTTGTGATTCTGATCTCGAAGCAACTTTTTGTAAACATATCTGCTACATTCATGACTTAGAATGTGTTGATTTACTTAAGGGATCAAGGGGTTCAAATTTATACACTTAGTCTTTGGAAGATATGATTCTATCCTCTCCCATTTGTCTTTTGTCTAAAGCTTCAAAGACTAAGTCTTGGTTATGGCACCGATGTTTGTCTCACTTAAACTTTGGCACCATCAATCAATTGGCTAAAAATGTCTTGTTAGAGGTCTCCTCAGGCTGAAATTTGAAAAAGATCACTTTTGTTATGCATGTTCGTTGGGTAAACATTCTCATAAACCAAAATCTGAAGACACCAATAACTCTATCTTTTGCCTATGGATCTTTGTAGACCAATGTGTGTCGAAAGTATCAATGGGAGGAAGTATATTTTAGTTATCATTGATGATTACTCAAGTTCACATGGGTTAAGTTCTTACGATCGAAAGATGAAGCTCCTGAGTTCATCATAAACTTTCTAAAAATGATACAAGTTCGTCTCAATACAACTATAAGGATTATTCGCACAGATAATAAAACATAGTTTGTCAATCAAACTCTGCGTAGCTACTATGAAGATGTCAGGAAATCTCATGAAACATCAGTGGCACATACTTCATAATAGAACGGCGTTGTTGAAATACGAAACCAGACGTTAGTTGAAGCTGCTCGCACTATGTTGATATTTTCTAAAGCTCCATTATTTATGTGGGCATAAGCAGTTGCTGTTACACCTAGAACCGTTCCCTGACATGTCTTCGTCATGGTAAAACACCATATGACCTTCTACATGACATAAAACCCAATTTAACTTACTTTCATGTCTTTGGTGCACTATGTTATCCAACAAATGACAGTGAAGATCTAGGAAAGCTGAAACCTAAAGCTGATATTGGTATTTTCATTGGATATGCTCCCGCAAAGAAGGCTTACCAAATTTACAACAGACGTACTCGAAGAATTATGGAAACAATTCATGTTGATTTTGATGAGCTGACAGCTATGGCTACTGAACAAAGCAGTTCAGAACCTGCACTTCATGAAATGACTCCTGGAACAATCAGTTCAGGACTCGTGCAAAAACTCCTTCTCCAACACTTTATATACCACCAATAAAGAATGACTGGGAAATTTTGTTTCAACCGTTGTTTGATGAATACTTTAATCCTCCACTAGTGTTACTTCTCTAGTTCCTACAGTCATTGCTCCAGAACCTGCTGATCCAACCAGTACACCCTCCTCAACTTCCATTGATCAAGATGCACCATCTCTAAGTACTTCACAAACTCCTCAAGAATTACAATCTCCAGTTATTCATTCGGGTGTTAAAGAAGAGTTTCACAATATTAAAGTTGCACACTTCGATAATGATCCCTTCTTTGGTGTTTTGATTCTAGAATCAAATTCTGAAGAATCTTCTTTAAGGAATGTTATTCCAACTAATGTGCACTCAGTCAATCAATCACCTGAAAATCTCAGAAAAAGGACCAAAGATCATATGTTAGATGATGTTATTGGTAAACCTTCTTGACCTATCTCTACAAGACATCAACTACAAACCGAAGCCATGTTTTGCAAATTTGATGCTTTCCTCACTTCCGTTGAACCAAAGAATTACAAATAAGCTTTAAAAAATCATGTTGGATCAAAGCTTTGCAAGAAGAACTTAATGAGTTTAAACGACTTAAAGTTTGGGATCTCGTACCTCGTCCAGATCGTGTCATAATAATTACCTTGAAGTAGATATACAAGGTTAAACTAGATGAACTGGGAGGTGTTTTGAAAAACAAGGCTAGGTTGGTAGCAAGGGGATATCGTCAAGAATAAGGAATCGACTTTGAAGAATCTTTTGCACCGGTTGCACGACTTGAGGCCATAAGAATCTTTATTGCATATGCCGCTCACAAAAACATGATAGTCTATTAAATGGATGTCAAGACTGCATTTTTAAATGGTATATTACGTGAAGTGGTCTATGTCAGTCAACCAGACGGGTTTCTAGATCAAGATAATCTCAACCATGTGTACAAGCTGAAGAAGGCTCTTTACGGGTTAAAGCAGGCTCCACGAGCTTGGTATGATTTGTTATCATCGTTTCTACTCTCCCAAATTTTCTCCAAAGGCATTGTTGATCCTACATTATTCACTCGAAAAGAAGGCAAAGACATCTTACTGGTACAAATCTATGTAGATGATATAATATTTGCTTCTACTTATCCCACTCTGTGAAAAGTTTACTAAAATAATGTGTTCAAAATTTAAGATGTCAATGATGGGCAAAATGTCCTTCTTTCTTGGACTTTAAATTTCTCAAAGTCCTAGAGGCATCTTTCTTAACCAACCCAAATATGCTCTTGAAATAATTAAAAAGTACGATATGAAATCTAGTGACCTGGTTGATACTCCAATACTGGAGAAATCCAAACTGGATGAAGATCCACGAGGGAAAGTAATTGATCTTACACATTATTGTGGAATGATTGGCTCCCTTATGTATCTGACATCCAGTAGACCAAACCTTGTATTTGTTGTATGCATGTGTGCCCGGTATTAGGCTAAGCCTACCGAAAAGCACTTACATGCAGTTAAGCGAATCTTTTGATACCTAAGAGGATCCATTAATATGGGTCTGTGGTATTTGAAGGATTCTTGTATTGCACTAACAGCTTATGCAGATGATGATCATGCCAGTTGTCAAGACACCAGAAGAAGTACAACTGGCAATATGCAGCTCTTGGGTGACAGATTAGTCAATTTGTCGTCTAGAAATAGAAGAGCACAACCATATCTAGTAAAGAAGCTGAATACATAGCCTATCCGGATGTTGTGAACATTTTCTATTAAAAGTGACATATTTCTTTATTCTTAATAATTTTCACCAAATATAAGTCGCATACACACGTTGGTAGAATGTCAAAAATACTTTGTAAAAAGTCCTTTACACGTTTGAAATTGTGATTTCTTACTTTTCAATCCTCTCTTAGAAAAACATGATCGTGCGCTTAATATTCCTCTTTGGTCAATAAAGGATAATATATATATATATATATATATATATATATATATATATATATATATATATATATATATATATATATCATTCGCCTTATACTCACCTCGTACATGAACAGTTGTGTTACAAGAAATGTCATTACACATTGCTTGTTGAATGGTCTTAATTATAAGTTATTAGAAGTGAAAAATAATCCACTAAAATAAGATTCATCATCTACATGTTTTATTTGACTATTAATCATCCTTTAGCTTGATCCTGTTGAATAAGTTTTTTTGTTGAAAAATAAAATTTATCTTTCTCTTTTTCATGCATCATAACCATTCTTTGTTCATACATATCACGATAGTTTTAATACATTTATTTCAGATGCATTATGCCAAGTATTAGTAAGACAAAGCTAATTATCATCATTGTTACTCTTCGTTAGGCAAATATAGGAATACAAATTAAACTGGTAGTAAATATAATTTTTCTTTCGTTAATCAATCAAGACCACTTAGATTGCACATACATGTTTTGATTACATGCTTTTGTTTGATATGATTAATTATTTTGACGTTATCTTAGTGTTTGATAACTATTTGATTAATAGTCAAATGTGTAAACCTTAGAAAGGTTTTATATTTATAAAGCTTTTATGATTATATGTTTCGTGCTACTAAATGTCTTAGCTTAAACATGGTTTGCATGAATTTTTCATCTTGCTCCTTAAATGACATTGTTACATGATTTATTTGCTACTTATACACTTATATTATGTCAAAATACTTTTGGTATGATAAACATGTTGAAGTCTAGGATTTTTCAAATCTTGAACATCACAACCGCTTTATCTAAATCCCCATCATAGAAAACGTGCTTATTTTTCTTTTTTCTTTTGTCACATACCTCGCACATCATTGTTAGTGCAAACGATTTACTAAACTAAATCATCTTCTAAAACACTAGCACAACCCATATAATTATCTAATATTTTTCGAACATGTATTATGGAATTTTAAGCTAGTCGCACATATGTCCCCCTCTTCGCTTATTTTAAGTGTATTTCTATTTATGTGTCAATTTGTAAACGCGTTTTGTTCATATTTATGACTATCTATGTGCCTACTTGTTAAGTCATTCGTGTGATAATATGTAAACGAGTTTCATTCGTATTTGTTGCTATAAATGTTTGAACTATCATGTTGTAAGATGATATTCTTGCTATTATCTTATGTTAGACTTAAAACTAACTCGTTTGGATTTGTGTAGGTCAATAAAGATCGATTTCTATATCAAGTTAATTTGTGCTCATTCGGATATTTATCATGCTTTGATCCATATCTTTCATTACATGATCATACATGCATAATCATCGTCACCACTTTATTAATAAGCATACATTGTTAGTTGCTTGTATTGTCATCACCATCTTCCACCACCCATTTCACTACTCACTAAGTTATCATGTCTAGCACCTCAAGTGCTTAATCAACCAACAATGTAGGGTTTAGTGATAAACCTTTTTACTTCTATCAAACTTGAGTCATTAACCAAGTCATCTTTACAAAAAGATTTACCATGAAACTTTCCACCATAACCATAACCCGACACTTATAAGCATCTTTGCCTATGTTGTCATAAGCCAAGTGAATTTTGTAATGAAATGCTTCTCATTCTCGAACACATCCTTACAATCTTTAACAGCCTCACCACCAAAACCAACCACAATGATGCAAGTAGTAGGATTATACTTTTTGGCATTATCTTACTTCTAGTTTATTTGTCTATGAGTTTATTTTAGTGAATCATTTTATATTCACATTTTTCTTTATGGTTGTATGCCCTTGTTAGTAGAAGACTACACCTCCTAATATGTTTTGTTGCATGATCATGATTCTCTTGTGGTTATATCATTTATATATTATATCCTATATACATCTTATTGTATATGACTTCCACAAAAGACGAAGTATATATTGCACTAATATTTTCTTTGTAGGTTCATATTCATATATACACTTTAATGTGTATGGCCCTCTTGTCTTTAGACAAAATTGGCTTAGATTATTTTTTAACGGGCTCTACACATTGTTGTATATGTCATCCTTGCCTACGGACGAAATTTGCACTAATCATTTTATTTATTTTTAGGATCACTCATATACACGATGTTGTTCATGGCATACTTGTCTCCAGACGAAGTTTGCAATTATTAATTTTCTTTTATAGGTTCAAGCATATACACTTTATGGTATATGGCATATTCATCCAAGGATGAAAGTTTGCAACATTTATTTTTCTTTTTGTAGGTTCATCTTGGCGCCCTTGAACAAGGGGGAGTATTCGTCAAGCAATCATATTAGGATCATACTTGACGCCCTCGAGCAAGGGGGAGTTTTCGTTGAGCATTACTTTGTTGTATAAATTTTACTCGTCTAAGGACGAATCTAGTTTTGCACTAATTTTTGTTTGTAGCTTTTTAATTGTAATTTGATGCCTCGAATAAGGGGGAGCATTCATCAAGGGGAAGCATGCACACATTCATTATTACTTTTACTCTTTGGCAATCCTTTACGTTTTGAACAAAAGGAAGATGTCATTTTCTTCATCATATAGTTCTCCTATTTTTTTATATATATGTTGCACAAAACTAACCTTATGTAGATTAAGCCTCTATTTTTTATCCTTAGATCTGATATCAAACAATGGCAACAACCTAGAGGATGCAACAACCATAAGGGATTGAAGTAGACAATTTATCTTCACTAGGGATGATACAAGCTCGTCTTTTCTGGGAGAAATGAAGTTAAACTCTAAGGACACACCCTTTTTATTTCGACAAAAGGGGGAGAGGAGTGTAAATAGAGAAGGTAATATAAAGGTGTACGAGGATACAAGTAACTTTTAAACTTTAATATATATTACGTTTACATATTTTGTCATCATCAAAAAGGGAGAATGTAACACCCTCATTTCAGCGTCATGTCAGCGGAAGAGTCAAATGGTGTTACGTCATAGCACAATAACTCAAATCATAGAAAACGACTCAAAAAGAGACATTTTAAGAAAATTTCATTCATTCGAATAATAAAAGTTTACATCACGGTCCCCAAATAAGTTTTACAACATCATATAACATTTTACAAAATATTTTCGAATGAATAATTATTTAGCGGGCCTTCATATCTCCATCAATCCGAATTACCTTCAAGTACCTGAGATAAAACATGCTAAAACGTCAACAATAATGTTGAGTGAATTCATAGAGTTTATATATATAAACAATAAAATTTTCCGAACACAAGTATCATTTTTCAAAATTATCAGGATATAACGATGTGGATCAGACAACGTTATAGGGGGATTATTATAAGCCTCATGACATCGAACCTTACCATATATTCAATATAATGCCCACTATACACCCTCGCTATGAGTGTATCTTATTCTCTATACAATGCATCCGTGGTGTTATGTTCTCAACACAAGACGATAGCTAGTCGTCACGGATCGGAGGTGGTAATCTCCAAATAGTACTATTTCATGTATAAGCGTATGCCTTATTCCCGGCAATTAACAATTCATGATATTTCCGCGGGACTTTTTATTTAGCGAGTTAAAGCTAACTTATAATAATCAAGGCTACTAGCATACATTCGGGTCCCTTGTGTTCTATTTTAAAAACAAGCATGTTATCTCCCTCGCGGGTTTCTAAAACAATTAAAGTGTAAAAATGCGAGGCTATGAACTCACTTGATAATATCGGAAGAAAATAGATCGGCGATAAACGAACTTGGACGTCGGCACACAATCACCCGGAAGGACCCTATAAAAACGAATGTGGGTTTTAGGTTTTCATGTCGGTAAAAATTAATAATGACTCCAAAATAGACAAGTATGTATATGTAGGTATGATGATCAAGTTATAATTGGATAAGTTAAATCACATTTAAGTTTCCTAAGTAAAAAGTATGTCACTTTTTACTAGTTTTATTAATTGCTAATTTTACTAGTTTTAACCCAATTGGTCCAAAAAGCCCAATAGGCCCAATTATAAGCCCATTAAGTAATTTGGTCCATTTTAATGGTCCATGACCAGACCTTAGTCCAAATATTAGGCCCAAGTGGGTTGGGCCCAATGCTAAGCCCAATAGGTCTTATAAATATAATTAGTGTATTTGGGCCTAGTGGCCCATTTAAGTCTTATGACTTATTTTAAGTTTATGTGTATATCTTATATAAATTTTTCAGGTTTTTGATGTCGGATTAAGTTTATTATCAGTAGGTTCATCATACAAAAATTCCCAAAAGTGGGTCCTACCACCTCGGGTTTTTGTCGCAAAAACGCTTTACAATTTAGATGGAATTAGACGTAAAACGTTATATGTTTTTATGTTTACAAAAAAGAGTTGTAATCTCTTAAACAAAAATGAATACTTAAATATATTTATATTCTAGTTTTCATTTTTAAGTTGTACATGTATAGATTATAATTTATTTTTATGACTTAATTTTGAGTGGACATATTCTTACAGTCATTTCTTTATACATAATTCAAATTATCATTTTTGGCTGAAAACAAGTTATCATGTCTAGCACCTCAAGTGCTTAATCAACCAACAATGTAGGGTTTAGTGATAAACCTTTTTACTTCTATCAAACTTGAGTCATCAACCAAGTCATCTTTACAAAAAGATTCACCATGAAACTTTCCACCATAACCATAACCCGACACTTATAAGCATCTTTTCCTATGTTGTCATAAGCCAAGTGAATTTTGTAATGAAATGCTTCTCATTCTCGAACACATCCTTACAATCTTTAACAGCCTCACCACCAAAACCAACCACAATGATGCAAGTAGTAGGATTATACTTTTTGGCACTATCTTACTTCTAGTTTATTTGTCTATGAGTTTATTTTAGTGAATCATTTTATATTCATATTTTTCTTTATGGTTGTATGCCCTTCTTAGTAGAAGACTACACCTCCTAATATGTTTTGTTGTATGATCACGATTCTCTTGTGGTTATATCATTTATATAATACATCCTATATACATCTTATTGTATATGACTTCCACAAAAGACGAAGTATATATTGCACTAATATTTTCTTTGTAGGTTCATATTCATATATACACTTTAATGTGTATGGCCCTCTTGTCTTTGGACAAAATTGGCTTAGATTATTTTTGACGGGCTCTACACATTGTTGTATATGTCATCCTCGCCTACGGACGAAATTTGCACTAATCATTTTATTTATTTTTAGGATCACTCATATACACGATGTTGTACATGGCATACTTGTCTCCAGACGAAGTTTGCAATTATTAATTTTCTTTTATAGGTTCAAACATATACTCTTTATGGTATATGGCATATTCATCCAAGGATGAAAGTTTGCAACATTTATTTTTCTTTTTGTAGGTTCATCTTGGCGCCCTCGAACAAGGAGGAGTATTCGTCAAGCAATCATATTAGGATCATACTTGACGCCCTCGAGCAAGGGGGAGTTTTTATTGAGCATTACTTTGTTGTATAAATTTTACTCGTCCAAGGACGAATCTAGTTTTGCACTAATTTTTGTTTGTAGCTTTTTAATCGTATCTTGATGCCTCGAATAAGGGGGAGCATTCATCAAGGGGGAGCATGCACACATTCATTATTACTTTTACTCTTTGACAATCCTTTGCGTTTTGACCAAAAGGAAGATGTCATTTTCTTCATCATATAGTTCTCCTATTTTTTATATATATGTTTCACAAAACTAACCTTGATGTAGGTTAAGCCTTTATTTTTGATCCTTAGATCTGCTATCAAACAATGGCAATAACCTAGAGGATGCAACAACCATAAGGGATTAAAGTAGACAATTTATCTTCACTAGGGATGACACAAGCTTGTCTTTTTTGGGAGAAATGAAGTTAAACTCCAAGGACACACCCTTTTTGTTTCGACAAAAGGGGGAGAAGAGTGTAAATGGAGAAGGTAATATAAAGGTGTACGAGGATACAAGTAACTTTTAAACTTTAATATATATTACGTTTACATATTTTGTCATCATCAAAAAGGGAGAAATTGTTAGTGCAAATATTACGATATTTAATCTATACAGTCTCGTTTGTTTTGTTGATGACAAACATGTAACTGGTAATACATAACGTAAAATGTAGAAGTTACTTGTAATCATAAATTGTCTCAACGTACATTTAACGCCTCTTGATGTCTCGAGTCCTCGTATGTTACAACATAGGTTCATACATGTTTGTTATGCGGCATTATAATCAAACCTCTTTTTACATGTTGCATTTACAAATATTTTTATACAAATGCATCACTTTTATTTTTACACTAAAGTTTACGTCCAAATATGTATTTTATTTGAACGTGTTAAACATACTTCATTTATAGCTTTAATGTTTACTTACATATTTGAGTCTACACATTTTTAGTAAGTTACTTACACAAGTAACTACATATGTTATTCTCACAAGCGAACTACACATTTTACTTTAAACGTGTCACTTGTATATTTTATTTTTAGCAAGTATAATAGTTAACTTGCACATTTTATTTTAAGTAATCTAAAAAAGTTACTTACACATTTTTAACCACGTAAGGATTATTTATAAATTTCATTTATGCAAGTTAACAAAATATACTTGCACTTTGCATATTTTTAAAACACAAGTACTTATGGTACTTACATATTTTGTGAAATATACAAAGACAACTTAGAAAAAATAAAACACAAAATGATTTTTACCTCATGCATGACATCATTCATAATATTGCCATATCTAGAAAAGATCTTGCAAGATTACACAATATTTTAGGAGATTTGATATCTAAAAATCAAATTTTGTGTCAGACTTACCAGATCCCTTTTTAGGTCGTCGGATCCCTTTTTGGGTCGCTAGATCCCTTTTATTTACTCTAGCAAGAACCCTTTGAAAGGGATCCTTGGCAGCCATATCCCTTTTGAAAAGGATCCTTGGCAGGAGCCTTTTTGAAGTTTTGCCTATAAATAGAAGCCATTTGAAAATTCATTTTCCCACACTTAACCACTCCATTTTCCTTTGTTTTTAGCATACATTAGCATCCATTAGAGTCACAATTAACACCAATCATTCATAATGTAAAAACATTGATCATAGTGCTTGTAACATTCCTTTTGTTGTAAGCATACTTTCATGATGATCCACTGAACCAAGCCTTAGAAGATCTTGTCATTTCCATCTACTACAAGCGTATACATATGAAGATCTAAAAGATTGGTGATCTTATCATCTTCATTCATTTGAAGGCTTCCTATCAATGGAAGTCCATTTAGATTAGGCATTCATATCCACTAAACATTTGTGTCTTAGATCTTTGTTATACACTTGTATCATTATCTCGTATCACCAACTAGATTAGATGGTTTTTGTGTTTGTGCCATAAAACACAAGGTTTGCTATGTTGGGCCATAAAACATAACGGGTTTGGGTTGCTTCTACCCGGCGTGTAAGAACTCGATATTTAGCTTTATACCAGATAAATTATAAGCGACATTAGGTTGGTTCTACCTTGAACCAGGACTCAGTATTTAGCTTTGTACCGGATAAAGTGTAAGCGATGTTGTGTAAGGTTTTCTCTGCCGAGAAGGGAGCTTGTTGATCTAGTGGAATAACTCTCGAGTTGGGTACTCGGGGAGTGGAGTAGAGCAAAGAGGAGCTCCGTGACCGAACCACTATAAATCATCGGGTAAAAGTCAAAAAATACCTACGAACTTTCAAAAATGTCCCGACATGACCAACGAACTAAATTCCGTCCTCTCTACACCAACAAACTTGTTTGTTATGTGTCAATGTCACCAATATGACCGGCTAGTTATCCACATCATTCATTTTTTTATTCCACATCACCCTTTGTAACACCCCCAAATTGGGTCACAGCGGAATAAGGGTCCGGGGCGTGTTACTTCAAGATCAATAGCACAAGATATATAAGAACGACACAAAAAGTCGTTTAAAATGATACATTGGATTTAATTGAAAGACTTAATACAAAGCATATAGCTTTACTTGTTCATTGTTGAATATTACAAAAGTTGACAATACATTTCCCAAAATATGATGCACCTAAATCTTTAAGCGTGCAATCCAAAATGTAACCCAATGCATCCCTGGCATCCCATGCCTATTGACCTCCTGAAAACATTGCTTAAAACGTCAACAATAATGTTGGTGAATTCATAGGTTTGATAAATCATAAAATGCAGGACCGCAAGACTTTTCCCGTGATAATGCAACACATGCAGGCATCACAAAACTAGATTACATTTACGTAATAATGGTAGCAGGGGGTACCTATAAAGGGGAGGTCTCAATAGACGACATGACATGTAGATCAGATGGGTGTTTATTTGATACAACAACAACATTTGAAGAATAATAATTGATCTTCTTCATATTAGTGTTTGCAAAAAACAAGGTAGCAGATCGATTAGTTGAAGGTGATAAAGTAGCACATGATGAATTATAACAACAAGAATATGATGATGATACGTTCGCCATCATCATTATTATTAAATAAATAAAACTGGTTGTTGTTATTGATTTGATTAACTAGTATTTAAAAATGGTGATGAATGAATGAAAAATGTAGAGAGTCGGTTGAACAGATCATAACTGATTTAAGAGATGACAAACACAAGTGTGTGTGTATATGATATGTTTTTTTTATTTAATTATGTACAGAAAAAAAAGAAAAAAAAAGATAGGTCTCACTTGACTTTTATAGGTGGAATGCTGATATGGAATTGACATGATTATTAAAAAAATTGGTGCCAGCGTGGAAGAAAACTGCCATGTGTCAGTAAAATTTTATTATATGGGTGATATCGGGAAAATATTTGAAAGTTTGTTGGTCTAGTCGGAACGAAAATTAGTTCGTTGATCAAGTCGGGACAATTTGGAAAGTTCGTGGGTATTTTTTGACTTTTACCCTAAATCATCGTGTCCGGTTTGCATTCTCTTATATTTATTGCTCTCTATTTATTTTATGCTTATACTTGTATTGTGACTTGATGTTTATGCTTGTCTTGTGACTACATGTGTTACTTTATGCTTTATATAGTCTTAATAGTCATAGACTATAATTGACACTTTCCATATTACGTCAAGCCTTATCGAGTATTTGATACAAAAGTTTTTAAGTTTTTTAAACGAAAACATCAAGCTTAAGTTTTTAAGTTTTTTAAGCTATTGTACATTGTATTTGGAAATAAAGAGTATAAATTTTGATAAACGGGCACATCCATCCGTTATATAGGTCAAAATGGGTGGGTGTCGCAAGTTCAAGAAAAGGTCAAAACGGGTCAGCTTAACTAACATTTAGTGTGGATCACTTGACGAGGATATAGATTATATATTGCAAGATCGATGCTCTATTAGGCACTAAGGGCACTACAAGAATTCCACTTGATCTTTTGAGTGGTGGATTGGTTGCTTGAGTCTGCTCTTTAAAGGTCACCATCTGCCTTAACCAATCAACATTATTATTAGTTAGGAGACATCAATAACGTCTTTTATTATTCATTTGTTTTAAGTTTAGTATGCCTATAACAATGAGTCACATCAATTGAATTCTTCTTTTGTATGAATTGCCAAGTATAAACGATCTTCCTTTTACACTTATAGCAGTTGTGTTTTTTATTTAGCTTCATAGAACATAGACTTTTATGTTACTCGATTATTTCATGTACATAACTTTAGTTATGCGGGATTCAGACTTTTATAGAAGTTGCACATAAGGAAAGATCAAAGTGAGTATATATGTAGAGGGATTCACATGGTTTTCCTATTAAAGTTTGATATGGACCGAATATAGATGGTCAATCTCCTAAGAAGTAGATACAAGAAGGGATGGATAAGGCCCTTTGAGCAGGTAAGACTCCAAGAACAATAGAGAGAAAACTAGACTTTAAATCTTCATTCATATCTTAACTGAGTTTACAAATTACATATAAATAGCAAAGAAACATAACTGCCATATCCTTAACTACTTGTACCCACTAATATTTTGAAAAAGGAAATGTAAATCTAAAAGATAACATGCATGTGCATGACTAACTAAAATGAAGGAAGTTGACCCATTCTTCATAGACGTGGTTAGGGATATACATGTCAACCCGTATCCTCACCTTAAAAACGAGCCTTGCCATGCACGTATCAATACTCCCATCCTGAAAATGATCCGTGTCCTCAAGGATCATGGTTTTGTACCTCGGATCATGTAGCTCCCAAGGTGGTTTCGGTTCGGTTTGAAGAAAAACAAACATGGGTGGCATATATATGATTTGAAAAAAAAAACAACGAAAATTAAGTACACGTGAAACGGCATAAGGCTAACTTGTCATCAATGAACGTGGCAACACCATAGGTCTCATGAATGGTGGTTTGATGGAATATGGCTATATCATGTCGAAACCTTGTTGTTTTATGAATCGTTTTGGCAAGCAAATTGGACCACATGGAAAGAGGAATGTGTGTGACAACCTCAGTTTCTATCTTGGTAATAGAAGGAGTATCGGTGAGCAACTTAACCATGGTGTTGTCGGGCTTGTTAATTTCTGTAAGAGATTTGTAATCATCAAAGGCACAGAGTGTAATTGTATTGATGGTGTGTGTCGTAGTGTGGTATCGGTTGTGATGTTATTTGGTTGTGTGATCGTTGGAACCGCTTCTAGTGATGGTGGAAATGAGTGTGGTGGTCTTGGTACTGATGGGAACAAGGTTGGCGGTAGAGGCAGCGAGGCGTTTTGAAGCGAGTTCGATCTTAGCCATGGTATCGGCCAAGGCAACCATAGATTCTTTGAGGCATGATGGTTTTGATGTTGGTGGTGGAGTATACGAAGGGTAGTCGGGATAATACTTGCATACAAGGTCGGGATAATACTTGGCCATGGTTTCAGCCAACTTGGCGTCGTCGACTGGAGGCATGAGTAAGATGAATGAAAGCACCAAATTGATATGGACCGAATATAGATGGTCAATCTCCTAAGAAGTAGATACAAGAAGGGATGGATAAGGCCCTTTGAGCGAGCAAGACTCCAAGAACAATAGAGAGAAAACTAGACTTTTAAATACTTTTCTTTTCTTCTTCATTCATATCTTAACTGTGTTTACAAATTACATATAAATAGCAAAGAAACATAACTGCCATATCCTTAACTACTTGTACCCACTAATATTTTGAAAAAGGAAATGTAAATCTAAAAGATAACGTGCATGTCTAAGTGCAATGGTGATGTGAAAAGCAATTGAAAGGTTGAAACAAGGATAGGCTATCAATATACAAGATCTTACGACTAATCTGTTCTTGGAGTTTGGGAAAAGGTTACTCCCGCTATATTTGAGTTTTACCCACTTTCCTAAGTCAACACAAATTTGATCATTACCCATTGAATCACCAACTTTAGTACATGAGGCTATGTGGTATGCATCACATGTAAAGCTTCCTCCCAGGAATTCCACATAAATCTTTGCACCTCTTGCCTACCAACCATTTGTTCTCAAGTTGCAAAATCACTCATGGAGGATAAACGGTAAATATATGTAGAATCGAGATATACCTTAGCATGTTCTCGTTCTTTTAGAAGAAGAACACCAGCACCTTCTCCCATTACAAATCCATTACGGCTCTGCTCAACCAAAATGACATTCTAAAGAGAGCAAAAAATCAATTTATTTTCAAAAGAACTAAATATAAGAAATCATACCACGTTGATGTAGCGATTTAGTTTGATCACCGAATCCCAAGAGGTGAATTAAATATAAGATGGTTTAAGTTCAACCCCTGAGGTGAAGCGTCTGATATGGTTTCTGGATTCCTGTGTGCGGAAATATTGTTAAGTATTTTGAAGCAGCAACAACATTATTTGACATCTATCTGAATCAAATAAGATAACATCTGATCACCATGACCAACGTTTTGTGAAGTTGAAGCAACAACAACATTATTTGACATTTTTGGTTCAAGTTGTACTCTAACCCTTAAAATTACCAACACGAATGTTAGGAACTCATTAAAGGTATACTCTGCTAGTAGAAGTGACAAATTCAGTGGATCGAGTACCGAGTAAAAAAGGTAATCTATTAGCACAAGTTAGGTTGACTCGCTACAGAGATGCGGGGTTCGCAATGTACCTTGAGTATCTCAAGGCAAAATCGATGAAGTGACAACATAAATACTTTCAGACCTATGCTTTGATACGAAGTTGATTAAAATTCCGCCACAGAAAAACTCAAGAGGAAGGCTTCTAAGATAGTCTGGATCGAATTCACTTGGTGATGAAGGGACACCTGAGCTCCGATTGGCTTCTTGATTACACGTAATAGCACCAACTGCTTTGCTTTTAGACTGATGGAGTTGACCACTAAACTCTTCCTTTATATCTTCAAGAAGTACGTCGTTAAGAAGTTTGTGGTGTATTTAAAAAAGTAGAATATCATGACATAAGTTTAATGGTTTTCAATAACCACTTAGCCACTAACATACGAAACTTTTCAAATTTATGTATAGGTAATGTACCTAATAGAGGTTTGCTTGCAGTCTGCTATCATCCAATATCGTGACACCACCTGCAAAACATAATAAGTAAAGCAATTAAAATTTACATTAAGCTTGTATTTCAATATGCAAGTATAAAAAGAAAAATACTCTGCTTTTAAAATGCAAAGTCATCCTTTAAAAATATACTCCCTCCGTCCCATTTTTATTGTCCACGTTTCCATTTTGGAACGTCCCAATTTAATTGTCCACTACTAAAAATAGATAGGGAATTTTGATCTAGTTTACTATATTACCCTCGTTTAAAATTATTATTACAAACTTTAAAGAAGACTTTAATTAATTAGTTAAGGGTAAAATTGTCATTCTGCCAAAAAGTAAGAAAGAGAAAGTAGTAATAAATGCACTTTTATTAAACTGTGTGTTTTTTGTCGGGGGACAATAATTTTGGGATGGAGGGAGTAAAAGTCTTGATCTATAAGCGATGTAGATGTCTATTTATTTCCCTAACATTATCATCGTGAAAAATATATCCTTATCCACGGGTTAGGGGCCTATCTACAAGTCAAAACAATGCTTTTGACTTTCCAAATTAATTCGTAAGGACATGCTAAGATAATATTCAACTTATAGATAAGAATAGCTAAAAGCATTTAATAATAAGTATTAACCTTTCCCCAATCTCTTTCGTTAGTAGCCTCGAGATCCATTACTATGGTGCAAGGTTCAATACCAACTCATCTTGCTATCCAAATACCTTTAGTGGTTTGAGACATGTTAATAATGCAATGGAGTAAATTAATAATTCTCACGATTAATGAAGTTTATGTGAAATAGATTATCAAGAAGTGTGCTCTTACCTGTCACAAACACGAACTCGTAACTGAATCAAGTAAGTGAATCAAAATATAGAAAGAGTAACATTATGATCAAAATAAGTTAATCAAGTAAGTAAATCAACATATAGAAAAACTGACATCATGATCAAAATAAGTGAATCGAGTATGTGATCTAATGTAAAGTTCGATATCAAATTGCTCACAAGGGATAATTTCACAATTTGTGTATGCTTTCTCGACTAATGTTTCATTGTACGCTCCACTAACACACTTCACATTTCAGGATCAAGATTATTAAAAAAATCCACCAGTGCATGGTATGCCACTCGGATTCCAACTTCATATTTAACAGAACCAAATATCAATTGAAGTTTATTGTTCGTAATATTATCTACATACAATTAAAGAGGCCCACTGAATAAGAAACTTATAAAACGCACTATCAGAAAGGTTTGAATGGGCATATTTCTTCACTTTCAATATCCCCATGAGAAAATTCTTAGTAAATGTACCCCCTAACCATATTCTCTATCTTGAGCATTGAGACGATCTTGAGAAGAAGCATGCTTGTAAGTATTGTAGATTAATTATCTTTGTTACCCACTCATATTCATGTTCCAATACAACAGATAAATTAACATCAAACCTGCCAAATAAGAAATTATCAATCATTTATCAAGAGACAACACTCATTTAAATTCATATAAACAATTCCTCTAAAAATCCACAATTCAACAATGTGGATACAAATTACAGTGTGCCTACATACCACATTCCCATATTCACTCAAAATGAAAAATAAAAAAATTACAAAAACAATTGCGACAGTATGCGAAGTCTAAGTGTAACAATCAGTTACATTCGAGAACACTCAACATGTTACATTCATTTAGGACTTTTCGCAAACACTTGCTGTGCAATTTATTACCCAAAAACTACAACAAAAAACAATAACAGGTTTAGAAAATGCACTTCGGACTTTCATCAAACACTTGTTATGTAAATACTTAAAACACTCAATGATCTTCTTGATGAACACGTTATATTAGAATTGGATGCGCACCAACAATTTTTCCATACAACAAGGCAATCTAAACATAGTTGTTCTTTATACTTCCATTTTTTTACCCTCTTTAAAAACTAAGAATGCGTTAACAACTACAAAATACTAAATTAAATTGCAATCATAAAAAATCCGATAATCGATTTCACCTTTAGACATTTGATGAAGATCATTGACATGAAATAAAAACACAGTGATTTCAAAGAGATAATATGGAAAACTAGAAGGGGGTTGAATAATTTATCGCTTTTTAAATTAATGTAATGTTTGTTTATAAAAACTTAGATTCGACTTTATGTGATCTCAATATGTGCACAATATGAACAATAAAATTAAGTAAATAAATAGTAAGAGATAAGAGTTAGAAAGATCAAATCACAACACAAGGATTTATAGTGGTTTGGTAACGAAGCACCTCTTCGCCCTACTCCACTCCTCGAGAGTTCTCTTCACTACGTCAACAAACTCCCTTTAGGCGAAGAAAACCGTACACAACTTAGCTTATACCAATTTTCGACACTAAGCGAAATGTCGAGTTCCAATCCTAGCTAGAACCAATCTTTCACACCTTTTGTATTTTGAGGACTAAAATACTAACCGCACTACTTCACTTCACCAAGACACTTCTACGATCACACCAATCTAGCACTACTTATTATGATCACCATGATCTAGCTATACTTTCAATAACCACCACAATCTACCTATTATACACAACTACAATACAAACCTTCACAAATGATTTACAAGATATACCACAACTACGCAACAATATAAACTAAACTACAACACTTCTTGACTTGATGATAAGAAATATTCTTCTCTTGCACTTGAGGAATTAAGCTTGAATCACCTGGAAACAAAAGCTTAAGATTAAATGATCAAAAGATTGTAGGTGATGTGTGGACTGATTTTAGACAGAAAAGAATGAGTGCAAAAGGTGAGAAAATCAGTGAGGAACAGTCCAGTATTTATAGGCAAACTTAGGAGCGTTTTTTTCTTGGTCGCCCCCCTTAATTCATGTGTCGGCCCCCTTATAATTAAGGGGACCGCCCATATAATTAAGGGGACCGCCCAGGCTATGACGCTCCCTTTTTTGTCTTTTCTAGAGGAGGTGTTTTCCAAAACATTTCTAGCCGTTTTTAGATAGAAAAATTGAATTCAAAATATTTATTTTGAATAAAACATTTCTTTTAAATGTAGAAAATATTTTATAAAAGTTATAAAAATGTTTATAACATTTTATAAAAAGTGTGAGGATAAAAAAAATTCTTTTGATCATAAAATGCATTAAGCATTTATTTATTCTTACCTTTAAGTGATTAAATTTTCGAAATGAAAATTTACTACTAATTACTTGTTTACGTTTTAATTTTACATTGTGCGTTTTTACATTTTGTGATTATTAAAACGTAGAGAGGTCGGAAAATATTAATAACGTTTTTAGGCATTATTTCTACAACAATCTTCCCCTTTTTGATGATTACAAAATCTAAACTCATTAAATGTAAAATTATTTTTAAACAAGTATTTAGTGAGTTTTATTTCTATTTCTCCCCCTTTTTGTAGAACCAAAAAGTCTTCGTTGATGATTAAGCGTAAAGTCGATGGTACAACCGCTCCCCCTTGATGTGTACTCCCCTTCGTTTGAGGGCACCAAGGAATCGAGCTATGGTAACTTTTGCTACAAAAACGAGTTAGAAGGACAAGACAACCATTTCTAACATATAGCAAATAAAAGAAAAAAAATACTTAAATATGTTAAAAACATAAGACTAAAGTTCATTCATTAAACATATGAATTGTGTATCAAACACAATCATGCATACATTTAACACAAATAATATGCTTAAAGCATATTAATACAACATACATAAATTTAAACTATAAAGGTCCTAATATTCTTAGAATTCCATAGGATTGCTTGCAAAAGGTTTGGTTAAAAACTATTTGAAGCATGAGTAACTAAACATAGAGTATGTTTAGTTTAGAGAGATTGATGGTGGTGGAGTGTTTGGAAAGGGAGGTTGTGAAAGCATGTGTTCTATGTAGGAGAACATGTGTTAGAGTTCATCTCTCAATCCAAAGATGAGAGTACAGTTGTAAATGCACACAAACATGAATCTTCATGTGCCTCAAGAAGGTTTCAAGGAATGGGATGACCCAAGATAGGTGGAGAAGATGATGGAGTATTAAATTGGACATCAAGTGTAGTAATTGGTGAAAGGGTGAGAGTGATGTCCATTGTGGAACTCTTGAATGAGGAGATATTGGTTAGTTCAAGTAACCATTGGTTGATGGTGATGTGGAGGAGGTTGGTGATTTGGGTATGTAGTCAATGGAAGATGAAGAAGTATCTTTAGTTTATGGTATTTTTGAAGGTGCATTTGGAGCACTAGGTGATGGGAGTTGATGTTTGGGTGATGGGGTTTTAGTGTCATCTTGAGTTAAATTTACAAACAATTGTTTTGGTGAAATGATGTTGATTTTTGGCCTTTTGGAAGGTTTGGAAATGAAAGCTCTAGTGGATGCCATAGAGGTTTATGGTGATTGATAATGGATGAAGAAGATGATGAAGTGGTGGCAAACATTTGGAGAGAATTTATTGGTAGAGAATGGTTTAAAAATGGAATGAATTTGAACTAGTTTAAGAATTTCCAAAAAGTGTTCGAGTTTTCTTGGTAAGGGTAGCTAAGGCTAGATAAAAGGGAGTCAAAAAGCATAAAGAAACAGTAAAACTCGTAATCTGGGTGGCCGCCCCCTTAATTATGGTGTCAGTCCCCTTGTTGATAAGGGGGTCGCCCTTATGAGCTAAGGGGTGTTAGGAAACGTAAAAGTCTCGGTCACTTCTAATATAACGATAAATAGCTCGTAGATAATCTGACCGGGTCAACGCACGAAAGTCCCTGTGTTGACCGAATGTGTGTGGGGTATAAATACCTACTCCAAGCCTTGGAGAAGGTTGGTTGTTCTCATTTTATTCAATCCATTTTGTTTCTCTTTCTAGAAAACCCTCCCATCACTTTCTCTCTCTATAAATCCATAAATCATCATGATTGATTCTGTGTTTGATAACCTATAATTGGTATCAGAGCCATAGGGTGATATTGTGAGCTTGTGTGCGTTCGGATCGTGATTAGATCATGATTTTCTAGTTACTTTTGGTTCTTGGTTCAAAATTTCAAACCCAGATTTGTGTGCTTAGATGTGTTTATGTTTATGTTTTTAAGAAAGATCTAGGCATAAGGTAAATAGTTGTGTAAGAAAAATCAAGGTTCAATGTCAAAAAGGGGTGTTTTTTGGTGATTTTGTTGGAAAAATACGTGTTTTGCTCGAAGATAGCCTTCTGTTTGAAGGAAGCCAAATATGCAGGTTTGAATGAAGTGAAATATGTTTTGAATGAAGCGAAATATGTTTCAAGCGAACTATGTTTGATTTCAAGCGAAATATGTTTGCATCCAAGCGAAATATGTTTGCAGCCAAGCGAAATATGTTTGACTTCAAGCGAAATATGTTTGCAACCAAGCGAAATATGTTTGCATCCAAGCGAAATATGTTTACAGCCAAGCAAAATATGTTTGCAGCCAAGCAAAATATGTTTGCATCCAAGCGAAATATGTTTACATCTAAGTGAAACATGCATTTTTCAATTTTAAGCGAAACATGTAAATTTTGAAACGAAATATGTATTTTTCAATTTTAAGCGAAATATGTCAATTTTCAAGCGAAATATGCATTTTTTTCAATTTTAAGCAAAATATGACATTCTTTTCAAACTAAGCGAAAAATACAATTTTCATTTCAAGCGAAATATGTCACTAAATTTGTCTTACTTTGTAAAATCCCATGAAATATTAATTTCTCGGTTTCAGTTTAGATTTGTAAAATCCCATGGAACAATTATCTTAATCATCTTAAACATCATCTCTTTAACACAATCCTCCTTTATCACCGATCGATCAAGTCTGTTATCATTCTATAATCACTTCAAGATGTCTACTCTAGCTGAGTATATGATCGTTACCGGTGCTGACAATCGTCCACCTATGCTGGATAAGCCACAATATGAGTCCTGGAAGAGTCGAATAGAATTCTACATGCAAGGAAAGGATCATGGACGAATGATACTTAACTCAGTAGAAAACGGTCCTATGATTTGGCCTAATGTTACACTAGAGGATGGGACAACGGTTAGGCCTAAGTCTTATGAAGAATTATCTGAACAAGAAAAGCTTCATAATACTTGTGATCTTAAAGCCGCCAACATTGTTCTTCAAGGTCTTCCACCCGATGTCTATGCTCTAGTCAATCATCACAAAGTCGTCAAAGAAATATGGGATAGAGTTAGGTTATTGATGCTGGGCACGTCATTGTCTAAACAAGAAAGAGAATGCAAGTTGTATGATGAGTTTGATAAGTTTACTCATGTGAAAGGTGAAACGTTGTATACATACTATTTGAGGTTTGCACAACTCATCAATGACCTGAACACCATCAACATGACCATGCAAACCGTTCAAGTGAATACCAAGTTTCTCAACAGTCTTCTACATGAATGGGGAAAATTTGTGACTGACGTTAAATTGGTGAGAGATCTGCATACATCAAACTTTGATCAACTTTATGGTTATCTTAAACAACATGAGATACATGCAAATGAGACCCGCATTATGCGTGAAAGATATCCAGATCCACTTGCGTTAGTCGCCAACTATCATCAACCACCATCTCATTTAAACAACTTTTAGTCTCGGTACAACCCTCCTCAGTATCAATAACAGTTTTCATCTCCTACTCAACAGATGTACTCACCTCCACCATAGTCAAATCCTTATGGAGTACATTTTCATCAACAGCAATACTCTCCTCAATCACAGTCAACATTCAATCACAGCCAGCCTTCTGTTACACAAAGTGCATATCCTCAAATGACTTTGCCACAACAATCACAGGCTGAGTTTCTACAAATGGAGTCAGGACTTTCTGTTCCAACGTTTCTTCAAGGAAAAACATGATCCAATTGCTATGCTTAAACAAAGTAATGTACACTTTATGCCTACTTGTTGTTTTCTTTAACGATTTCCACCAATCCACAATCAACTTCGATCTTCTTTTTCCCAAGTCCAAGGAATCACAAGCTACTAATCTCTAAGACAGGTATTAAATCACTGTTACAGGCAAGTGCAAGGGAAGCAAGGTCAAAATGAGTTCTGGTACTCTAGATTTCAAGGTACAATTCCTTCCTACAGATCAAGGGAAATTCAACAGGACAAGCAAAAACTGTGAAGTGCTACAATTATCAAGGGATGGGGCATATGGCCAGACAATGTACTATGCCAAAGAGGAAACGAGATGCTGCATGGTTTAAGGAAAAAGGGCTACTTTTCAACTTCACAGTTGAGGGGAAAAATGGCTAGATGAGAGGAATTAGCAGTTTTTTATCCAGATCATCGGATTGCAGATAGGTTTCATCTAGATCAGACATTCAAACACCAAATGCATGTCTTTCCAACTGACTGATCTGGATGCAGTATATGCATTCTGATTTGTGATGATATCGCATCTTGTTAGCAGCTGTTATAATGGACCACTCTCTCAAGTGTGGTGAGCCACAACTGGTTTTCGAGGTACAAACTCTGACTATGCTCAAAAAATATGTTTACCTTCAGACGTGGTGCGTAAGTGAGCAGTATTCGGACGCAGTCGCAAATTTAGTTTATCACAGATGTTTGAGCCTAACGAGTGATAGTAAGTGTCATTCCTTATTCTCAGTATCTGCAGGAAACACAACAAGCGAGTGTTCCAAATACTGACACTTCTGCACAACAAAATTCATTAATTATGTCCATATTTGAACAAATATCTAGTCATGCAACTAGTTGGGATTCGACTAATAAGGAAAATAAATTGGTAAATGAATCCTTAACTGCTGAGCTTGACAGATATAGGGAGAGAGTCAAAATCCTTGAACAAAGAATTAATGTTGATTTAAGCACTAGAGAAAAGTTTATAGATTTACAAATGGATGATATGATTAGAAACAGAAATACGGTATAGTCAGCAGATAGTAACTGTACTGACTCACTCTTTACCATTCTATTAGTAGAAATACTTATAGTGTGTTAGTCTTCGGACATCTGGTCTAGAGAACGGCGAACATTAGGGAATCTGATACTTAGGTATTAGAGGAACTAGCTTGTCACGTGCCGGAAAACCTGTCAAGAAGGTTCTTTTAATGAATCTATCTGATCACAGGTGCAGTATTCATACTGTAATCATTGATCCTCACGGAATCAGAGGTTAATGTAACCGACCAGATTGAGTATCGTCTATACTCGGTCCCTTCAAAATATAAAACCTTTGTGTGTTCACAAAATGTTTTTCTAGAACACATTAAGTGGATTTTACATAACAAAATGTTTTTGTTGGTGACTAAATTGTTCTATCATAGCGAATGACGACTCAAAGTATCCGATGCAAGACATGCTCATATCCTTACTCACATATCTGAAGAAATCAAGAAAGTTTACATACAAAGCTTCCGCACAATCTCTGAAAATCAATGTCTTCTTCAAATGCTAAACGTTATGGAGATTAGAAGAAGATACATCATCAAAGCTTTCCAGATTCCAACAGATATGAGCATGTGAGACTAAAGATCAGCGTATGGCAAAGTCAAAGTGAAAGAAGATCACAAAGTAATTCAGAGAAGTAAAGCTTAAACAAGTCAAAGATCAAGATCAAGTCATCACATCAAGTTCTGAAGATCATGATCAAGGTGTTAAAGATTGAATTACCAAAGCACAACAAGTGAAGTACCCTATCAACAACGAGCTAAAGAGACAAGCACGAGTGAGCTTCAAACAACTTCTCATGACCTCATCTAGGGGGAGATTGTTAGGATCACATAAATGGACCCGAACAAAGAAGCTTCGGTCACTCGAAGATACAAGACAAAAGTCTAGCTCGTTAGTTGGTTAATTAATTAATGTTTATTAATGTAATTGGGCTGACAAAGAAAAAGCCTGAAAAGCCCAACAAAAGCCTAGAATGGGCAGAACCTTGTTAGTATAAATACACCTAGTTTAGTCAAAATTAGGTTAGACAATATAGCTAGTCAATATTATTGTTAGGGTTTCTAGCCACCAAAAGGTTTTCTTTCAATCATCAATAAAGTTTTTATTTTCCTGCATCTTGATTCTACACATCATTGTTAAGGTTTGTATGAATGATCATGGAACCTACAGTTCTCAAACCTTGAACAACACTGCATTTCTCTTGAAATTGCTATGCAACTAAGTCAAGAAATTTTTCAAAAAGACATATCATATACAAATCAAAGTAATTATGATCTTCAAGAATATTTTGAATTTAATGATTTGAAAGCTCAGCTTCAGGCAAGAGACACTGTAATCACTGCTTTAAAAGAAAAATTTAAAGTCTTGAGAGATAATCCTGATAAGGTAAAAAAGGACATTGATATGATTGAGACCGCCAACATTGAATTGGAGAATAGTGTGGCCAAATTGCTTTCTGAAAATGAACATTTGCATAAAGAAATTAAGCATTTGAAAAAGGTTTTCAATGATCAATTTGATTCAATTAAGAAGACACATGTTTCTACTAAAGAACACAATGATTCTATGATTGATCAAATGAAATCTAAATCCTTAGAAAATGATGATTTAAAAGTTCAACTTCAAGAAAAAGGTTTTGCTAATGCAACACTAAAAAATGAATTAAGGAAACTTAAAGGAAAAGACGTGGTTGATACTGCTAGCTCAAAACCTAAGGCTATCACTATTGCTCCAGGAATGTTTAAAATTAAAACTGAACCTTTGGCTCCTAAACTTTTAAAAAACAAGGATGCACACATAGACTACATTCAGCACTCTAGGAAACATGCTGATGTACTTCAGGAAATAGTCGAAGATGCTAGAGCATTGAGCCCTCTAGATTGTAATTTAGACTATGCTTGTAAATATGCCCAAAGAATTCAGGAAGTGCTAGTCTATGTTCATGATTCATGCCCTTGTTTAACCACACCTAGGGAGAGGTTAATTACTGTTACACCTAAGAATAAGGACAACAAAGTTAGACCTATTGAACCTGTCACATCTTCAAAACATAGTTCAAAGTTAGTTGTAGTTACACCAATAAACAAGGACAAGCAAGTTTGCATCACTCAAGCACCCGAATCAAAAGATTCTAACCCACATTTATTGCATTCTACAAGAGTAATCTGTTCTACTAGTGCTTGCGAATCAAAGCCTTCAGGTAATGCAAAGAAATATAAGATCTCGCAATCATCAAGTAGCAAGAAGACTAATAATGTAGAAGACCAACCTAGGGATGTTAAGTCTAAGATGAATAAAAAGAATCGTGTTAGTTAAACTGAAAGTCATGCTGATGTCATGCAATCTATGTTAAATATGAATTCTAAATCTCTGTGTGCTATATGTAATGAATGTTTACTTGGTACAAATCATGATAAATGTGTTTATGTTTGATAGGTCACATGAATATTGAATCAATCATATCAACATGTAAGATTAGAGAGAATGAGGGCAAGTAAAGGGAAAATTCAAATCAATGATTTGTTATTCAACACAAAAATCAGTCACTTCAAAACACGGGTACCCACACCACAAGAATCAAAAGTTATGAAAAATGATAACTTGATTGCCCCAGGAATGTTTAGGATTAATCCTTCTAAGACTTCTAGGGAAGACAAATTTGTACCTATCAACAAAGTTGGAGCATGCATTAGGACAAGTTCGATCACTGTTTCACAACCTCATGTCATCACTAAGAAATAATTTATTTTTAACTTAATTGGTTTGTCTTCTAAATGAGTAGACAACACTGCTAAACCAGAAGGCCATAGCCTAGGAGCAATATAAATAATGATAGGGTCCCTTCTGCGTCTAAGAGTATTTGCATCAAGAATAAAGAATTTGAAGTAGAAGAACACCATAGGAATTTACTGCTTTCTAAGAATTAGAAACATATGTCATATGAATGTAATAACATTAAGCTTGCTATTCAGAATGATAAATCTGAAGTTATATGTGCTATGTGTAAGAAATGTTTAATTACTTTTAATCATGATGTATGTGTGCTCAATTATGTAAATGGCATGAATTCTCGTATGAATAACCTATTTGCTAACGTTTTAAAAACTGCAATTGAAAAGAAACATAAGCCAATGGTTACGAAACCTAAGAAGGTAGGGTTTAAAGAAAGACTTGCTTCACCTAAGCCTAGGAAACCTAGAACTTGCCTTAGGTGGTCACCTACTAGAAAAATGTTTGACCTTAAAGGAAAAATAATTAAATCTAGTAAATCAGAGAGGCAGTCTAACTGCTTTAAAGGTGATAATGCATGTACTTTTAATCCTCAGGAACCTATAAGAAAACGATTTCCAATTTCTACTTTTTCTTTGGCAGGTTGTCCAAATTTGTTTATGGTGTGTCAACTCGGGATGGTCAAAGCATATGACAGGAAATCTGAAGCTTCTCATAAGTTTCATTTGGAAATTCTTAGGAACTGTTCGCTTTGGAAATGATCATGTTGCTGCAATTCTGGGTTACGGTGATCTTTAATAGGGAAATATATTGATCACCAGGGTTTATTTCATTGAGGGCTTGGGGCACAACCTGTTCTTGGTTGGGTAGTTTTATGATTCAGATTTAGAGGCCCCTTTCAGAAGGAATACTTGTTTCGTCAGAAACCTTGAAGGAGATGATCTGTTAAAAGGACATTTATTGTGCAAATATAGGCACGATCATGCTTTGATGGGATAGAAGAGTTCTTGGGATGCTTGAAGGATTACCAAGTCTTGGATAACCTGTGACAACACAAATAGAAACACTACATTAAGTGAAGCGCAAGGGGTGTCCTTGCGAATCACCTCCGACGTGAGAGTAAGTATGTGCTTTTGTAAAGTAAGTATGTAAGTATGTATGAGTGTGTGAAAGTCTTAGTCATACCTGTAGAAATTACCCTCTATTTATATGTGTAGAAATAGGAGGGGACGAGTCCTAGCACAAAAACCGGTGATCTTGGGGGTGTCCCACATTTTGAGGGGTGATTGCAGGAACTGTATACTACATTCTCTGCCTTGGCAGGAAAGCTTAGGTGGAGAGGGAGATCGTGGGTGTTTGACTTAAACAAGTCTGACCTCTTCCCTAGTTTCATTGAAGGCCTTAACATGAAGGGTATGAGGACTTCGCGTGGTGGATTCCCATACTAGTAACTATCTCGAAGACAGTTTTACGCCACTCGAAACTATTCAAAGGTTCAAAAGTACAATTGGGAGAAAATCCCATTCGAGCTTGAAAGGGAGGCCTCCGAGCCGGAGAGGTGGGTACATTATCAAGCCCCCGAGTTGAATGTAATGTATGCATCTATGGGTGTTGATGAGGTGTCATTTTATACACCTTTTCGGGGTCATTTAACCCCATAAATCGTCAATTTATACCCAAAATAGGTACTTAATCATTCCTTTTTAGGTATTTAGCATTTAGAGGACATACACATAACGTGGGCTCATTTGGAGAAGAAATGGACTAGATCACAAACCAACACCAAGACTCTTCAAGATTTAAAGTCTTAGAGCCTAGAGACGACGTCACCATTTATACACGACGCCTCTAGTAAAGGCGACACAACATCTCTTGATGGCGTCAGCCCACACCGACTCAACTTGGATCTAGAAGATTCTACATTATGACGGCATCATGATTAAAAAGTGATGCCATCACAGCGATATTCTTATAAATATAGACCTAAAATTAGGGTTTTATATGTGTAACTTTAGAGTAAAAAGGGAGACGAACCCTAGTTCATTTGGCAGCTTATTAGGACAATTTTAGGGCTTTAAAACCCTATTGTACCTCCTTCAATTCATGTTTTAATCAAGTAAGACTATCTTAATCATTCAATATGTCTTGTTGTTTGATTCTTATTTGTTCTTGCTTTACTTTTAACATGCTTGGCTAAACCCGTTATTGTATTCATTTATGAATGTATGAAACCTAGAATGTAGATCTTAGTGATGTTGCTTCTTGTGATGAATATGCATGTTGGGCTTTAGAAAACCAGCTTTTGTCTGTATCGCTATTGATATGTCTAGGGAAACATGATTGTGTAGAAAGGAAACCATCAAGTAACAGTCTTCATACTATCTTGCCCCTTATATGGTTGATCCACTTTTAATATATTTCAAATGAAATTAATATACTCTTAGGGGCCGGGTAATAGTCTTCATACTACCTTACATTATGTTTTGCCTCAATGGAATATTAAATAGACGACGAGTTTGTGTAATCTGTTCATGACTTAGGAAGCAATCTAGGGAGTAATACATGATTAAATGAATACAATCTTTTTACTATATTGTTATCACCATTAGCGTAGTTTATTATTTAGTTTAATAGCTCAAACCAACCAAACCTCTCAAACATATGATTTTACCTGCTTTCATAAAATATAAAAATACAAAAATAATCTTCTTTCAACCCCTAGAATTCTGTTAGACTGTGATCAAACCTTCCCAACCTATTCCCCTAGAGAACGATAACAACCCCCCGAGTCTTGCCTATACTACTACTACAACAGTTAGGTACTATGCCTAGGGAGTTGTAAAACTTCTTGTAGAAGTCCCTTAAGACAACCGCATAAAGTTTTTGGCGTCGCTGCGTGGGGAATAGTTAGGTTTTGATCATAGTTTAACTTAGTTCTTCTTGCTTGAATCCTTTTAAGTGATATTTTAATTCCGCATATTAGCTTTCTCTTAGTCTATCTTTTCTTTGTGTTATTTGTTTTGTAATCCATTCTCGTCAACCATCATGGGAGACGAGAATCCTATCCGCACTCTTAGAGACTACTCTAAACCTAGCCACGAGGGCTACAGGAATACCATTGAGCTCCCCGTAAGGAACAACGTGGTACCTCTTCAATATGACACCATCTGGTTGGTGTAAAACGGATGCTTATTCCATGGACTTCGGTTCGAGGATCCAAACCAACACCTCAAGGATTTCTTAAAACTTGTGGACCCACTTGACCTTGACGTTGAAAATAAGGAAAGGACGCACCTGCGTTTATTTCAATTTTCCCTACGTGATCAAGCTAGTAACTAGCTTGAACATCTTCCAGTAGGATCCATCACCACATGGGAGGATCTTACTACTCGTTTCCTTGCTCAATTCTTTCCACCCGAAAGGACCGCAAAACTCCGCAATGATATCCTAATGTTCTAACAACATCATGGAGTATCTTTATCTGAAGCATGGACTCGTTTCAAGGACTTGCTACAAAAAGTCCCTCATTATGGCATCGACCTTTGGCTCCAAGTCCAAATTTTTTATGACCATGTAAATCCTGTCACGAGACAAACCATTAACCAATCGGCTAGTGGTAAGCTTCATGACCGAAACGCCAAAGAATCCTGGGCATTATATGAAGACCTCGCCCTCTATGACAAAGAAATTTGGAATGACCCAAGGGATTTCGCTAAACCAGTCAAGGCAATCGCTTTGCCTCAAGATGTCCCGAGTACATCTGATCGTCATCTAAGAGAGATCGAAAATCGAGTCCAATGCTTGATGGAAGCTCATCTTGCTCCAACACAACCTACTCAAGTGAACAAAGTCACTACCTCATGTGAAATCTGTAGTAGCCCTCATGACACTCAGTATTACATGGAATATCCCGAACAAGCCTTTGTTGAATACGCATCCTCACATACTGGTGAAGCGGGAGGTAAGTGGTACACTTTCAAGCCCGAGCAAAACAATCTTCGTAACACCTATAATCTATCATGGAGAAGTCACCTAAACCTTAGGTGGAGACAACCCTAAAATTCTAAAAATAAATTTTCAAACCCACTTAATTGGTTCCAACCCGACGGTTCAATCCTAAACCATTCCTTCAACAACAATCCTCAAAGCTTTAACAATCAATCAGATCTAGAAGCATTAGTATCCAACTTCATGGCATCTCAAGACGCTAGATTAGCAAAGTTTGAACCCGATTTCAAACAACAGCAAAGTGAGATGACCAACAAAATCGTCACGGTGCTGAAGGCCATCACCGATCGAATAGCAGGAGCACTGCCAAGCCACACAGTTAAGAACCCAAAACTGAGTACTTCCCCAGTTTTGTCTGCTCATTCCTACCCAACAATTGATCCCAAATGCTCATCTCACCCCTCCACTTCAATCAATGCTATAAAAGCATATTCTAAGGAGGCAAACATTTTCCAGACAAGCTTGCCGCAAACCGGGATGGGAATCGAAACACAACAACTGAAAGAACCCGAACTAACTCTTGAAGATGAATTATAGGATTTGCATCTTAACCTACCGGTTCTCGAATAGCTCATGCTTCGATCTATAACACTATATTAGATAAATACGTAGAGAGCTTAGAATTAGGCAAAAACAGGTCAACATTTATCCAAGGAGAAATACCAGCAAAGATAGAAGACCCCAGACTATTCACCCTACCTTGTAGATTAGGGGAATCTGAACCTTTTGACACCTTAGCCGATTTAGGATCGTGTGTAAACATAATCCCACTTTACCTCTTCAAAAAGCTCAACATCGGACTATTGGAAGAGACTAACCATATTTTCAGATTAGTTGACGGGACCAAATCCTACCCCGTTAGAATTGTTAAAGACGTAGAATTCCACATAGGAAAACTAAAACTATTAAATGATTTCTATGTAATCGATATAAAGAAGGACCCCGAAACTCCTTTACTAGTGGGAAGAGGATTCTTAGCTACCACCAACGTAGTTATAGATTGTAGAATGACCAAAATAGCAGTAGAAGAAGGGATCACTAGGTCGGTATTTGGTGTAAAAGGAGTCAATCTAGGAGAAGAGGAAGTACCATATTGGACCAAACTTGGGAAAAAGGAGTCATACAAACCACAACCTAGCTCAGATGGAGTAGGCGCATGAACCCTTTATTATGCTAGGAAGGACTTCTTAGACTGCCATTTACCCAGAGAATGGGAAATTGCTAGAGATGTCGAGCTCAATCCTTTTAAGGATACCTTAGTGTTTAGGAGGATGATAGAATTTTTAAGAGCCATACCCATTAACCTTAAGAGTAATATGTGGGAATCGGAGGACCTAATTAAAAACCCGATTAACTGGGACAAACCACCCAAAAACGGAGATGGAGCATGGCACGCCAAGATTAGACTAATCGATCCAGACGGAGAGGAGTTTACCAAAACCCTACAGTCAATCCCCACCACTAGGAAGCTCTCCGAAAGAGAAAGTCCAAGGGAAATCATCGACTTGGACCACTTCTACGACACTTGACGTGTGACTTCGAGTCTAGCTACAAGACTCGTAAATAAAGAAAAGCGCTTTTTGGGAGGCAACCCAATATTTACTTTTCCCGCATATTAGGAGTGTCTTGTGTTTTAATTCTTTATTGTTTGTTTATACATCAAACTCCCCCACACTTCGCATAAACATACACCACAAAAATACAAAACATAAAGGTGATCAATCTTCATCTTTGTCGGAATGGCACACACGAATGGCGAAGTGTGGCTAACTAATAATCATCCAAAACAATCCAAAATACTAAGCAACTAGCAACCCACCATTTAGACTTTGACAAAGGGTTAGGCTAAGGTTTAAAGTGTAATATATTTTTATGCTTTTTTAGTGGATGTAACAAAACGAAAAGAATGGCTCGAAAGGAGTTCTAAGGGTATCTAGCACATGAGCGCTAACAAAAGGGTTAATATGGGTGGTTAGCTAATTAGTGTAACTAGCTAAAAATAAAGATGTAAACATAAAAGGCTATTTGGGTTAAAATCCTAAGGGTGCCTCTTTATCACACGAATAAACTTATATCACACGAGTGTGATCTCACTGCAGTCTGGTAATGATTTACAAGCACAAGTTCTAGAATAAATACAATCACCGACACACTCATAGCAAAACGATTCAAGCCTAAAGGATGTATGCTATATATGAAACAGGCTCAAATCCTCACAATTTAGTGGAAAGGGATATAAATGTGCTAGCAGATGTCATCGATCCTAGAATGGACTGCAATATTAACCGGGACACATCTCGAATTTTTGAAAATTACAGTATTTTACCAGTGGATTGATCTAGTTATTCTAATATATTATCTTATAAGCGTGAAAACAACTAGATCACAATCGGCAAAAAGTATTACAAAAATTTCTAAAATAGCCTAAATTGAAACTTTTTTAAAAATTAGTCTTGTTTTCCCTATTTACTCCCCCCACATTTAAGTTACGCATTGTCCTCAATGTGAAAAATAAACTTCAAAGTGTGTAAATAGGGAAATAAGAGTCAGAAAAAAAAACCAAACTTCCTTGGCGGAAGAAATCGCGATCGAACTCTATTTGATAAATGTATAACAACCCGTAATTTTTATCAATGTAATTATCCATCTATTAAATTAGATGCACTGTAATATCCATCTATTATATATATCACCTTTTTACAGGGAAATTTTTGCTTTATCTCATTATGCAATGTAACTTGCATCTCTAAAGTAAACGAGCTCACGCAACCTACCTATGCCAATTCTATCTATGTTTATATCATGTAAACATCCTAATGTGTCAAGTCTATATCTTAATATCATTTTACCAAGTACATTATCCATTTAACGTACCATTTACAACGTTATATCAAAATAGACTTTATTCATTAACATTTATATCAAAACCCTAATTATATGTAATATACACATATAAAATGAATGTGCAAACCTTCAAGCATGTGTACAAGTGTACAATGCATAAAATTTGAATATCTTTTCCATCCTAAACCAAGCTACAACTTTCTAAAGCCCAATGTACAAGTCAATAATGCAAGAAAACCAAACTATGTCATTTTACCTCTTAAATCACTTTAGTTTCTTACTACCACTTTAACACAAGGTACAAGCACTTAATGCATGACTTCTAAGCCCTAACTCATCTTAAAAACCTAATCTAAAACCCTAAACCCTAAATGAAACCCTAAAACCCTAATTTCACTTTAAACCTAAAAATAAATCCTAAACCTTAAAACTAAACCCTAAACCTTAATCCTAAACCCTAATCTAACATTAAACAATCTTAAACCCTAACCTCTAACTTGAATTAAACCCTAAACACTAAGCGAAACCTAAAACCAACACTGACACCCTTTTATTTCTTTTTTGACCCCATTTTTAATCACCCAGCACCTCAATCACCACTTGACTCACCACCATGTCACCAAGCAAGCAAACAAGCACCTCCATCACCATACTTGCCTACCAAATTAACAAACACCTCCTTGTCACCCCTATGGCAGCTGAACCCCCTCCATACTTCACACCTTACATAGCTAGTTTTCTAGCCTTCCATACTTACCCTATAACCTTCCTTAGTCACTACTCTAGCACCTTAAGCCTTCTCAAGCATATAAAACTTAGGAATCCAAGGGTTTTGAGCACTATATAAGCCGAATCCAAGCAACCCTTTCAATCACACCTCAAATCTTCATCAGAAGTGAAGCCAAGAAACCAAGAGAAGAAGCCTTACAAGGTTGTTTCCAGGCATACGAAACTCAAAACCCATTTTCGACCCACTTTGAGCTCAAGTAAGCCTAAGTCTCGTTCAATAAGCTTGTTTTCTGTTTTGAATCCTTAATAAGTATCTTATAATCCTGTATGAACTCTTGTTAAAAGCTTTTAACTCAAAACCATGCATGGTTAATTTTCTAAAACCAAACAAAACCTTAAAACCCTAATTACTCGTTTTCTTTAAATCTACTAGCTAAACTCATAAGTTGTTGTTATAAGCTGTTCCTATAAGCTTATTTATAAATTGTTCTTAAAAGGTTAAACCCATCGGGTTAAATTTTATAAACCAAACGACCCATTTTTGTGTTTTTAAACTCATAAGCTCTTTTAATAAGCTATAAGCTTGTAAAAGCTATTTATCCTAATTTCTTTTAGCTTATTCTAATAAGCCATAAGCTATAAAACACTTTTAGAATTCAAAAATACCTTATTATGGATTTTGGACTTGTTTTACAAATATTTTCATGCAAAGGGGTATATATTGTAAACTTCTAAAATTATAACTAAAGGGGCTGAAAATGTTATTTTCCTAAAGTTATAACTATAAGGACCTATCTTGCCAAGTTTCAAAGTTAAAGGTTTAAATTACATATACTTTATAAGGACTAAACTTGTAAAAGTTTATAAATCAAGGGTATATATTGCCATTTTTGCAAACTTAAAAATATAAAATATAATATTTTTATATAAATTATAAAAATATATATTAATATTATAAAACTCGATTTTATTAAAACCCGACACATTTATCGTTATTAATCATAAATCGACGCATTATTTTGTTATATATTTAACATAATTTATCATCAACTAACTTTTGAAGAAACTTAAAATCTTATCGTATCACGTTACTAGGGAATTTCATATGAAGGGTTTCATTTGAGTTTTCGTTTTGACGAGTTTGCTGGGTTTACGATTTAAAGTGCCCTGGCTCCTCAAACGATACTACATGGCCTCTGGATTATGATAGCCCGAACAACGATACAATATTTCCATAATTTAATAAATCAAAGATATACGTTAAACTTTATGAAGTTTTGAAACATAAACTATCACACTAAGACTTGACATATCACCCCAGGTTGCGTGACGAAGCCGTTACTTTCACTTGATATACTTTTGCCATCAATCAGATTTCCCTATACTGTTAAGGTGAGTTCATAGCCTCACTTTTAAATCTTCTATTTCATAAACCCGTGAGGGGGATACATGCTATAAACCATGAATACACGTGTTTTCAAAATGTATGATATCCTGATATATTATTGCATCTGTTGTCTAAGTCCCTTTATGCAAAAAGACCCCCACCATCATGGACCATTAATCACTTGCGAGTGAACGTGAATATATTGGGATTGACGAATCCCGTTTGTGTTAGCCGGATAGGTAACCAAACGCACTATATTTGAAACTCATAGGTATATGGCAATTACCTACACGGGGCCATTATCTTTATATATATCATTATTGATATATACACTAGTCAGTTTGAGTGCCATGAGCTTAGACGCAATAATACTGTTTTCCATAATAATTGTACTCATTAAAATTATTACACTTATGGGTGTATAACAACGTAACCCACTCTTATGTTGACTTGTATTCACACTATTTATTATAAACCTATAAATTTCACTCAACCATTATGTTGACCTTTTTAGAATGTTTATCTCAGGTAACTGAACATCTTATGGCACGGAGTGGCACGGACTTGAAGATGGCTAAACTGTTATCATTCAAACTTTATGTTTTCATGTAAATTTTGGGACCTCTGTTTGTAAAAACTTTAATGAAATAATGAATGATAATGATCTTTTAAAAACTTCTCTTTCAAGTCGTTTTATATGATTATGACTGTTGTACTATGAAATAATACCCCAGATTAGCTTCCGCTGCTATATGTCAAAAATGGAGGGTGTTATAGATTGGTATCAAGATCCACGGTTATAGAGAACAAGATTAAAACCTTAACTATAACTACTTTTCTCATCAAAGTCCTCCGTGCCACTACATCTCCCGAATAGTATGTAAAGATACATAACTACTATACTATTATATAAATAACTTATGTTATTTACCACTGGGTTGTTAACAGAGTAATGTCTTCTCCCAACCATCCTACTTCCGAGATTGAGGATGCTTTTTCCTCAAACTTTTTAGACTATATCCCGGCTTCCCCGGACTATGTCCCAGCTTCACCAGGAAAAAGTTATTCTAGCTCTTCAAATAAATCATTTAGTGTAGTTCCAATAGTTTCACCAACTCTATTATTTTTTCATGATGACCCCTATATGAAGGTCATGCATGCATACTATGCTAAAGAATCACCTATTCCACCACCAACTATTGTGCCTCCATCTACAATGCTATCTCCAATGTTTAATCCTTAAGAATTCTTTCTTCCAGAGGAATTATTGTCACCTAAGAAATAAGGCCATAACAATCATTCTCCTCTACTTCTGCCCTACCTCAAGAATTTGAGATGGGAGAAAGCTCTCGTAAGACAAGTCTGGAATGTAACGAGGAGCAAATTGAGGAAATTCTGAATCACCTGGATGAACTCTCTCTCGACCGCATTGAGCACATAGAAGACAAAATATAAGGTCTCGGAAAAGGTCGGGTGATCATACAACAAGATTTTGACAATCTAGAAGCTGAACTCCAAAAGGCTCATGCTTGAATTGCTAAACTTCAAAGAAAGCAAATGGGAAATAACAAGATTGCTCTGGCTCGCTTCATGATTGCTAATCTAGAACAAATCATCGAAGAAATCCAAGTCCATCACCAAGCAGACAAGGAAAGTCTTCTGAATGCAATCTATGAACTCAAGAACAGCCAGAAAGGACCATCGAACTACTAGATTAGATACTAGTTATAGCTTTTAACCTAGCCACGGGATGTGTGGTATAAATAACAACACTTGTCAAATTTTGACTATGTACAGTACAAAGGCAAGTTGTTCATGATATAATACAATGGCAATCCCGTTATACCTTGTTGTTTCATAATACCGATATATCCATCCTAAAACAACTTCTCTTATATCATCATCTCCGTCTCCATCGTTATGAATCATACCATGATTTCTAAATAAATCATAGATACTTATTTGATATGAATTATCTATGATTTCGATATCACTATTGTGACAATGTTTATTTTTGAACTTTAATCATTTTAAGACTTGTGATATCATTCTTATTACGTGTTATCTTATGTTGATAGAATGCCTCCCAAAAGGATGTCAACATCTGAAGCACCAGCCATGACTCAGGCTGCCATCAGGAAACTAGTTGCTGAGAGTGTTACCACAGCACAAGCTGCAACAATGGCAAATGCTGACAATACCAATAGGAACACCGGAGAAAGAGAAACTCATGTAGCAAGAAAGTGTAGCTACAAAGAGTTCATGAGCTGCCAACCTATCAATTTCAAAGGTACGGAAGGAGCTGTTGGACTTATCCGCTGGTTTGAACGAACTGAATCAGTGTTTTCTCGTAGCAACTGTACCAAAGACTGCAAGGTAAATTTTGCTACTAGTACTTTAACTGAAGAAGCTCTATCCTGGTGGAATTCTTTTGCCCAACCTATTGGGATAGAAGAAGCTTACAAGATTACCTGGGTTGAATTCAAGAAGCTTTTGATAAAGAAGTACTATCCCCGAATTAAAGTCCAAAAGATGGAAGATGAATTTTACCATCTGACTTTGAAGGGGAATGATCTTAAGACATATGTGAGAAGATTCCAGGAATTGGCAACCTTATGTCCCACTATGGTGCCAGATTTTGAGAAAATGATAGAAGTTTTCATTAGGGGATTGCCTTGAAGTATTGAAGGGAATGTTACCACCTCTAAACCTCAAACTCTAGAGGAAGCCATTAACATAGCCCGATGCTAATAGATCAGGTAACAAAGCACACTCCAGTACAAGCATCAAGTGATCACAAACAAAAGTTTGACGACAGAAGAACTTTCAACAACAACAACTACCGTAACACCAACACCAACAACCGCTACAATAATCACCAACCACAACAGAACAAAAGACAGGAAACCTTCAGGGCTTATGCTGCCACCCCAACTAAAAATAATGGGTATATTGGAAACCATCCCTTTTGTAAGAAATGTACTCTGCATCACATAGGACCTTGCACTGTTAAGTGTAATACTTGCAACAAGGTGGGCCATCTGACTAAGAACTACAGAAACAAAGGGCCAGCCACTAGAAGTAATCTGCTACCAGTGACAGTTACTTGTTATGCCTGTGGAGAGAAAGGGCATAATGAAAATCAGTGCCGAAAGACCACCAACAACAATGCCCAGGGAAGAGCCTACATGTTGAGGGATAGGAATGCTCACCAAGACCCAAACATAGTCATGGGTATGTTCCTTCTAAACCAACATCTAGCTAGATTATTATTTGATTCTGGTGTCGATAAAAGCTTCATATCCATATCTCTTGCCTCTATGCTAAATATCCCACCCATTACAATAGGTACCTTTTACGGTATCAAAATGGCTGACGGAAACCTAGTAAGTACAAACACCGTTATCCAAGGTTTCACCCTAAATTTGTTAAACCAACCTTTCAAAATTGACCTTATGTCGATCAAACTCGGTAGTTTCAACGTCGTCATTGGTATGGATTGGTTATCCAAGTATCATGCTAGAATTATCTGTGACTAGAAAGTCATCCACATCCTAATCAAAGGTGAACTTTGATCATTCGAGGTGACCGAAGTAAAACCCGACTAAATCTCATATCCTGTATAAAAACCGAAAGGTATATATCCTGAGGTTGTCAAGTTTTTGTAATCCAAGTAATGGAAAAGAAGTCAGACGAGAAAAGACTAGAAGATATCCCAGTAGTCAGAGAATTCCTAGAAGTTTTTCCTGAAGATCTACCTGGCCTTCCTCCCGTTCGCCAAGTAGAATTCCAAATCGATCTAATTCCAGGAACAACACCTGTAGCCCGAGCACCTTATAGATTAGCTCCTTCAGAAATGCAGGAACTATCTAACCAACTTCAAGAGTTATCAGATCGAGGTTTTATCCGACCAAGTACTTCACCTTGGGGAGCTCCTGTCTTGTTTGTCAAAAAGAAAGACAGATCTTTCAGAATGTGTATCGATTACCGGGAGTTAAATAAACTTACCGTAAAGAATCGTTACCCATTACCTGGGATTGATGACTAATTTGACCAACTTTAAGGTTCGAGTGTCTACTCGAAGATTGACTTAAGATCAGGCTATCATCAACTAAGAGTAAGGGATGAAGATATTCCTAAGACTGCTTTCAGAACAAGATACGGACATTATGAATTTCAAGGGATGCCATTTGGTTTAAACTAACACGCCTGCTGTATTCATGGATCTTATGAATCATGTGTGTAAACCATACTTGGATAAATTTGTGATAGTATTCATCGATGATATTCTTATCTACTCCCGTAACAAAAAAGAGCACGCAAATCATTTGAGAATAATCCTAGAATTACTCAAGAAATAGAAGTTGTGTGCCAAGTTCTCCAAGTGTGATTTCTGGATTCGTATCGTGTAATTTCTTAGACATTTAATTGATAGTCAAGGACTTCATGTTGACCCCACCAAGATTGAAGCAGTTAAGAATTGGACATCTCCTACTACACCCACAGAAATACGTCAATTCTTAGGACTTGCCGGCTATTATTGGAGATTTATCAAAGATTTCTCTAAGATTGCAAAGTCTTTAACTAAATTAACCTAGAAAAACAAGAAGTATATTTGGGGAGAAAACCAAGAGTCAGCCTTCCAACTACTAAAACAAAAGCTATGTGATGCTCCAATCTTAGCATTACCAGAAGGAAATGATGATTTTGTTGTTTACTGTAATGCATCCCATGAAGGTCTGGGAGCGGTGTTAATGCAAAGAGAGAAGGTTATTGTATATGCATCCTGACAACTTAAGCCTAATGAAGAAAACTATACCACTCATGATCTTGAATTAGGAGCAGTAGTGTTCACTCTTAAAATTTGGAGACACTATCTGTATGGCACCAAATGTGTTGTGTTCCCTGATCATAAAAGTCTTTAGCATATCCTTGGTCAGAAAGGGTTGAACATGATACAACGCTGTTAGCTAGAATTGCTTGCAGATTATGATTGTGAAATTTGCTACCATCCTGGAAAGGCAAATGTCATAACAGATGCCTTAAGCCGGAAGGAACGAATCAAACCACTCCGAGTTAGATCATTAGTTATGACCATTCATCCAAAATTACCATCACAAATTCTCAAAGCTCAAACTGAAGCACTCAAAGAAGAAAACATCAAGGCTGAAAACTTATGAGGAATGGATAAAGAATTTGAAATACATCCTGATGGAACTCGTTGTATTAAAAACCAAAGCTGGTTACCACTCTCTGGTAATCTGAGAGACCTGGTCATCCATGAGTCCCATAAATTGAAGAATCCATCACCCGGTTTTCTGACATAAAATGTATCAGTAATCCTAAAGAAACCTATTGGGTGGCCTAACATGAAACAATCATCCGCTGAGTAAGTGGCAATGTTTAACATCTCCTAGAGTTAAAGCTAAAATTCAAAAGCCATCTGCTTTACTGGTACAACAAGAGATTCCTATGTGGAAGTGGGAGAGAATAACAATGGATTTCATCACAAAACTACCCAAAATCTCAAACGGACATGACACAATCTAGGTTATTGTTGATCGCCTTACTAAATCCGCACATTTCATCCCTACCCGAGAGACAGACAGTATGGAAACCCTTACAAGGTGTAACATCAAAGAAATAGTCTCCCAGCATGGAGTGCCAATATCTATCATCTTGGATTATGACAGTCATTTTACATCCAGATTCTGGCAATCATTACAGAATGCTTTGGGTACTCAATTAGACATGAGTACAGCATATCATCCTGAAACCGATGGACAAAGTGAAAGAACCATCCAAACACTCAAAGACATGCTTCAAGCCTGTGTTATAGATTTTGTAAAAGGATGGGAAAGACACTTACCATTGGTAGAATTTTCCTATAATAACAGTTACCATGACAGTATTAAGGCAGCACCATTCAAGGCACTTTATGGTCGAAAGTGCATATCACCTGTTTGCTAGGCCGAAGTTAGAGATGTTCAACTCACGGGACCAGAAATAATCCACGAAACCACTGAAAAGATAGTACAAATTTGATAACGCTTGCAAACTGCAAGAGATCGGCAAATAAGTTACGCCAATGTAAGGCGAAAGCCTTTAGAATTTCCAGTTGGATATCGTGTTATGTTAAAAGTGTCACCTCGTAAAGGTGTTATCCGATTCGGAAAATGAGGACAGCTTAATCCCTAATACATTGGACCTTTCAAAATCCTTGAACGGATTGGCGCAGTGACATATAAACTTGAGCTTCCTGAAGAGCTCAGTAATGTCCACAGTACTTTCCACTTTTCTAATCTAAAGAAATGCTTATCTACCGAATCCCTTGTCATTCCAATGAAAGAGCTTCGACTCGATGACAAACTCAACTTTGTGGAAGAACCAGTAGAGATCATGGATCGAGAAGTCAAGCAACTAAAACAAAGTCGTATTCCTATAGTCAAAGTAAGATGGAACTCTAAAAGAGGACCATAATTTACGTGGGAACGTGAAGATCAAATTCGTGCCAAGTATCCACATCTGTTTTCAAACATCACTCCGGCATCCAACTAAATCTCGAGACGAGATTTCTTTTAAGGGAGGGAGACTATAACAACCCATAATTTTCATCAATGTAATTATCCATCTATTAAATTAGATGCACTGTAAATAATCCAGCAATTATATATACTAAACATACAATACCGGAAATTTTTGCTTTATCTCATTATTCAACGGTAACTTGCATCTCTACCACCTAACTATGCCAATTCTAACTAAGATTTATATCATGTAAATCATACTAATATGTCAAGTCTATACATAAATTCATTATTAACCAAAGTACATTATCCATTTAACGTACCATTTACAATGTTATATCAAAATAGGACTTTATCCTTAACATTTATATGAAAACCGTAATTAAATTTAAATATGTATACTAAAAATGAATGTCCAAGCCTTCGAAAAACATGTATAAGTTATAATTCCATACATTTGAAATATAATTTCCCTCCAAGTTAATGTACAACTCATTTAAGCTTAATGTAGAAATCCATGAAGCACAAATTCAAACTTTGCCATTTTTCCTCCAAAATTATTCTAGTTTCTTACCACCTTTTAAACACAAATTACAAACATTTAATGAATAACTTCTATACCCTAAACCTAAACCTTAAATCATCTTAAAACCCTAATCTAAAAACCTAAACCCTAATATAAAACCTTAAAACCCTAATTTCATTTTAATCCTAAACCTTAATCCTAAACCCTAAACCATAATCCTAAACCCTAATCCTAACACTTAACCTTAATCCTAAACCCTAAACCTTAATCCTAAACCCTAATCCTAACACTAAACCTTAATCCTAAACCCTAACTTATTCTTAATCCTAACCCTAAACCTTAATCATAAACCTATTTCTACCCGAAAACCCTAAATCTTAAAACCATGATCCAAACGCCCCTAAATCTTAAACAAGCACCTTAAGCACCACTATTGCATCACATGATCCACCAAAGGGGGGGGGGGGGGGACCAATTATTTTTTCCCCCCCCTTTTAAACTAAGCAACCACCCTAGCACTTCCCTCACACCTCCATCATCACCACGTCACCAACTTGGGCACCAAAGGTGGTTTGTCACCTCCTTGGTTAGCCGTGACCTTCCACCACCCTCCACCATTAATAGCTATCTTCCTAGCTTATAAGAATCACCATATAACCTCCCTTAGTCATCTTAACTAGCTAGGACACTAATCAAACACCAAAACTTGGGCACCAAGCCCATTCAAGCCCTATATAAACTGAAACATACACACTCATTCAAACACACCTTAATTCTTCATCACAAATACAAATGGAGTTCTAAACTAGACCAAGGACGATCAATAGAAGCCCCAAGATCAGAATTGAAGCCAAGAACCAAGAGAAAGAAGCCCTTGAAGTCATTACTAGGCGTGCGAACCCAAAAACACTCATTCGACCCATTTTGAGCTCAAGTAAGCTTATATCTTGTTCAATAAGCTCATAATCTGTTTTAAAACTTTAATAAGCTTCTTTAGATCCTATATAAACTCTTGTTTGATCCCTTGAACCACAAACCCATGCATTTTTTATTAAAACCCTAAAAACGACCCATTTTGATTTTCTAGCTAACAAATCCTTTTTCTAAACTTTTGTTACGTTAGAACATCTTATTTTAGCTTATTCTAATAAGCTATAATCTGCAAATATCATTTGGAACCCTAAAATAAGCTTGCATGGCTTTTTGGACTTGATTTGTAAATCATTTCCATGTAAGGGGTATATATCATAACTATTTGGAAATTAACAAGTACAAGTGTTAATCCTATCATATTCCTAAAGTTATAACTATAAGGACCTATCTTGCCAAGTTTCGAAGTTAAAGGTTTAAATTATATATACTTTTTATATAAAAGACTAAACTTGCAAATGTTAATAAACCAAGGGTATATATTGCCATTTTTGTATTCTTAAAAATATAAAATAATCATATTTTAAATAAAAAATAAATATAGAATATTATAAAGACTCGATTTTATTAAAACCTGACACATTTACGTTATTAATCACGATCGACCCCCTCCCCCCCCGCCGCATTATAAAAATAATTACGTTATATATGAATTTAATTAACGTAACTTAATGCATCAACTAGCTTTTGAGAAACTTAAAACTTATTACGAATCACTCTACTATGGAATATCATGTGAGAGGGATTCCATTGGGTATTTGTTTTGACGAGTTTGCTGGGTTTACGATTTAAAGTGCCCTGACTCCTCAAACGATATGACATGCCTCTGGGATTATGATAGCCTGAACAGTGATACAAATTATCACATAAATTAATAAAATCAAAGATAATAACTTTAAACTTATAAAAGTTTTGAAACTTAAAACCATCACAGAAAGACTTGACATATTACCCTAGGCGTATGACGAATCCGTTACTTTTCACTTGATAGACTTTTGCCAACAAATCAGATTTCCTGGATAAGGTGGTTCATAGCCTCGCATTTTAAATCTTCTAATGTTTTCATAAACCCGCGAGGGGGATACATGCTATAAACTATGAATACGAGTGTTTTTCCAACTGTATGCTATCCTGATATATTATTGCCTAAGTCCTTACTTTTGCCATTAAGACCCCACTATCATGAACCGTTAATTACTTTTCGGAGTAAGCGCGAATGCTGTGAATAGATCTATTTGGGACTGAACTTCCCCGTTGGTGTACCTATACTTTCTGGTAACCAAACGCACTTCATTTGAATCACTATGCGGGTGTTTGGCAAAGGCACCCGTTGGGGCAACTTCTTGTGATTATTGATTATCTCAAGGTCTCGGTGTCATGAGCTTAGGGCAATAATACTGTTTTCTATAATAATTGTACTCATTGCAATTATTACACTTATGGGTGTATAACAACGTAACCCACTGTTTATGATGACTTGTATTCAAACTGTTTACCATAAACCTATGAATTTCACTCAACCATTGTGTTGATCTTTTTAGCATGTTTATCTCAGGTAATTGAGCATCACATGGCACGGAGTGGCACGGACTTGAAGATGGCTAAACTGTTATCATTCAAACTTTATGTTTCTAGATTTTGGGATCTCTCTTTTTGTAAAACTCTGATGAATAAATGAATGATAACTAAATTTTCCAAAAACGTCTCTTTATGAGTCATTTTCTATGATTATGACTGTTGTACTATGAAGTAATACCCCAGATTAGCTTCCGCTGCTATATTTGTCAAAATGATGGTGTTATAATGAGCTCTTCAAATTTTCTTAAAAACTTATCCTAAGGCAAACTCAAGTTTAGCAAAAGGCAAAACTAATCCCTAAGGTTTAGTAAACAAGAAAAAGTCTCACATTTTGCATTAATACCCCTACAAATTAAACATGTATCAAATAAAGCCCTATTAAGTTAACATTTATCAACTCCCCTTTAATTATTCACCCGACACCATTAAAACCTTTTTCGATTGACACCTTATTAATTATGAAGAAGATGATTTTGACAGTTTCTCCCCTCAAATAATGACCCATTTTCTATTGAAAGAGATGTAGTCGTTATTTGATGGTTCAAAATTGTCTTAGAAAAATGATGATCTGTTGAATCTGAAAGATGATTTTTGTATATTTTGAAAATCAACACCCAAGAAAATAAGATTTCTCTTATTTTCACACATAAGCGCACTGACACGTACACTTATGGATATAGAGGAGGCACGGGTTGTGATGCAAAGTTATCACAAGCCTTTGCATGGTCATAAAGTAGACCATGTCCGAGAATAAATTCCCGTTGATAGGACAAGTCTCCTTTTTGACGGAATACTTACCTTTAAGATGACGATCTGGTTGCTATCTAAAATAATAGCAAGCCATTTTGTCATGTTTTGAAAGCTTTTGAAACTTCTTCTCGAACTTCATTTACAGCCTCGTATCATTATGAAATGACATTTCTAAGACCGTAAATGTTATCGATTTTCAGAAGACATGCCACATATACATATTTTTATACTTTTATAATTTTTTAATTTTTTCTTTTGTTTTTGTAAATTTTTATAAAAATGAAAATCTTTTTTGAATTTTTATGTTTTCATATATACATATATACAGGATATGAGTTACTACCATCACTCGTCTATTTCCTCTGCCAGACGTTTCAACGTTTCTAGAGACATGCTTTTCATACCAAGCTTATCGATTAAGAAGTTAAATCTCTCTTGTGGCAACGGTTTAGTAAAGATGTCAGCCAGTTGGTATTCAGTCCGGACAAAGTATAGCTCCACGATTCCATTCTCTACTTGCTTCTTTATGAAATGGTAGCAAATATCGATGTGCTTAGCTCTTGAAGTTGAACATAGAAGCAGCACCCCCCCACTCACTAATGAACACGCCGACTCGAAGGAGATCAACAATGCACTTGACCGCAACATACAATTCGCATAGCACTCAACCCCCGCAAAAGACGCCCCCCCCCTACCCTGTATCACTACGCCTATGACCTCTATCAGGCAGATTGCTCTAATGAATCTATTAGCCGCCACACTCACAACATAGTCACCTAAAGAACAGCGCGCATCCAAAGGAATACAGGAGAGGAAAACTTACTCTGATCCCTGACACTCGCAATGAATCGGCATATGCACAAAAGCTTTACGGACATATCGGTATACTTCGAGTACCATAGACCCATGTTAATTGTTCTGTTTAGGTATCAAAAGATCCGTTTCATCGCTTGTAAGTGCTTTCCGGTAGGCTTAGCCTGATACCGGGCACATAAGCAGACAAAATAATTAAGGTCAGGTCTACTGGATGTAAGATACATTAAGGATCCAATCATGCCACGGTAAAGTCTAGCATCAATTTGTTTCCCTTGTAGATCTTCATCTAGTTTCTTGTTTTCAATCATGGGTGTGTCGACAAAATCAGTAGAATGCAAACCATATTTTTTAACAATTTCAGAAGCGTATTTAGATTGGTTTATAAAGATGCCTCTAGGACTTTGAGAAATCTGTAATCCTAAAAAATGACATTTGCCCCATCATTGACATCTTAAACTTAGTGGTCATTTGATTAGCAAACTCATTGCACATAGCAGTATTAGTGGAAGCAAATATTATATCGTCAACATAAATTTGTACCAGTAATATGTTGTTTCAGCATGCCGTGTGAAGAGTGTTGGATCAACTGTACATTTGGAGAATTGTTAACAGATAAGAAAGCTTGACAGCATATCATACCATATACATGGTGCTTGTTTAAGACCGTAAAGAGCCTTTTTGAGCTTGTACACATGCGATGGGTTGTCCTGATCAACAAATCCAACTGGTTGCAAAACTTTGACCTCATAGTTGAGCTCGCTCATTCAAGAAAGCCGTGTTTGACAACCATTGGTAGATTGTCATATTCATTTTGAGCGTATATAAGACTAAAGAAGATACGAATGGCCTCTATTCTAGAAACCGGTGCAAATGATTCCTCGAAGTCAATTCCTTCTTCTTACCTGAATCCTTGAGCAACGAGCCTAGCCTTATTCTTTAGTACCCTGCCAAATTTATCTGTCTTAACTTTATAAATCCATTTCAGCTTAATCAAGAACACGTTATCTGGGCACCAATTCCCAAACTTCTAGTCTTTCGAATTCATGAATTTCTTCTTGCATTGCATTGATCCATGATGGTTCAGTCATTGCTTGTTTGAAGTTCTTAGGTTCGACAGAATTTAGGAAGGCATCAAAGTAACACCACATGGCATCAGTTTTGAGTTGCTTTCTCGTAGATACAAAGAGAGAAGGATCTACGATTACATTTGCTATTGGATGATCCTTAGTCCATCTACCAAGGTGTTCAAATGGAGTGTGGATTTGTCTTATATTCGATGATGATCCTTGAGAAGTCGAGTCTTCATTAGGAGATTCATTAAGTGGATCATCATGAAAAGTTGGTGTTTTTGGTGATTCTTCAAAACCTTGAGAAATGATTGGAGAATGTTTTTGTTCTTGTGATGAGGGAATACTTGTTGAGGGAGCATCCTGGTTAATGGAAATTGACACAGGAGAATCAGCTAGTTCTTCAGCTCTTGGAGCAACAGCTTCTAAAACTAGAGAAACAACAATTATTATAGGGTTAAAGTATTCATCGAACATTGGTTGAAATAACCGATCCCAATCATCTCTTATTGGTGGCAAGCAAGGTTGTTGAGAAACATGATTTGAACCGAGTCCTGTACTGGATGTAGCAGGATCATCCTTTGAAGCCCGAGTCCTGAACTGAATTGTTTAGAAGCCAAGTTGTTAGCTCATCGAACATTACATTGATTGTATCAGTAATTATCCGGGTCCTTTTGTTGTAGATTCTGAACGCTTTCTTCTTGAAACGCGTAACCAAATGAAAATCCCAATGGTCTGCTTTTGCAACAAAATTTACCTAGAATCATCATTGGTCATTGAGGATAATTAAAGTGAACCAAAGACATGAAAGAATGATAAGTCCAGTTTCTTGTCTTGCATAAGCTCATATGGAGTTTTGTTGTATCGGATGCGTATCAAAGAACGGTTTTGGGCGTAATAAGCCGTATTGATAGCTTTGTCCCAGAGAAATAATAGAGCTTTAGAAAATATCCTCATGTTCGAGCAGCTTCTATAAGAGAATCCTGATTTCGCCTTCGACAACACCGTTCTACTGAGGAGTGCGAGCTACAGAAGTTTGATGCGTGATGCCAACATTTTCATACCATTCACGAAGTGTCTAATTGACAAATTCGGTTCCATTATCTGTTCGAACCTTCCAGACTGTGGCTTTCAAACAAACTTGAATGTATTTAATACATTTGATGATGGCCGCAGGAGCTTCATCTTTTGTCTTCAAAAATCTGACCCAGGTAAATCTTAAGTTATCATCGACTATCACTAAGATATACCTTTTCCCGTTAATACTAGCCACACGCATCGGGCCATACAAATCCATATGCAAAAGATATAGTTTCTCTTGGTTATAGTGTCTTCAGCTTTGGGTTTATGAGAGGATTTTTTGCTTTTTCCTAATGCATGTGCTGAACACAAATAATCTTTCTAAAATTTAAGTTTAGGAATTCCTCGTGCAAGACCGTATTTAGCTAGCTTGTTCAAAGTACCAAAGTTGAGATGAGATAATCAATGGTGCCATAACCAGCTCTTAGTCTTTCACACTTTGGATAGAAGACAGATTGGAGATGATTTAAGCATGTCATTAAGAGAAATTGTGTACAAATTTATGTCTCGGGACCCTAAAAGTAGATCAACACCTTCTAAATTGCGATAAAACGAGAGGTTTATTCGAAATGCACTTCAATGATCCTATCACAAAATTGGACCAACAGAAAACAAGTTATGTCCAAGTCCCTCAAACGTAGTATACCATTGAGATAATAACATTTCCCATCTGATAGTCCCATGACCCAATAATCCTTGCAATCTGGTCGTTCTCGAATCTTAAAGTACCTAAAAATTTACTGATAAAGTTCATGAGCTGAGAGCGATTCCCTATCATGTGTTTGGAACATTCGGAGTCCAGATACCAGAGTATAATTTGGACAACGTGTCATGACAAGAGAAGAAGACGATGGAATATCTATTGCAGTGGATCCCTAAATTTGATTAGGTTCTGAGTGGTTAGCATTCTTAGATTCTACAATCTTAGCTATTTTACTCGAACCTATGTTTTTAACATTTTTGGGTTTCTTGCTATAGACTTTAATCTCTAGTTTTTGTATTTCATCTGAGTGGGAAGTGGTTTGCTTAGGAGGTACTACGTTAGTTGAGGTAAACCTAGTTAAAGGGCACGAATTACCAACTATAGTGAAGGTTCTGCCTGTTGGTTTGCACTTAAATCCTACTTCAGTAAATACATGCCCCGTAGGTTTCCAAATATTTTGTTTTTATGTTTCTTAACAGATTTAGTACGGTTATTCCCATTTTGCACAAGATCAAGAATACATTTATCATGAACACCATCAAACATAGATTTATTACAAGTAGCACAGAGAATTTCAGAATTCGCATTTGATAGTGAATGCTTAACATCAACATCACAAACAGGTTTAACAACATGATTCATTTTATTTAGTTTCCTAGGTCGGGCTTCTACTTTATTCTTCTTGTTCCTATTTGGTGATTTCTAGATCATATCATTCCTTTTATTGCCTGGAGGCTTTGATCCGCAATTACTATAGAACACTTCACTCCTATAGAAGACAACACAGGTGTGTTAGAATCTGATGTATTTGAAGACTCTACCTGTTTAATGTTGCTTGAGGATGTGAGAGCTTCAGCAAACCTAACTTTCTTGACATTTTTCATGGGTTTGACAGTAACCTTCTTAGCACTAGGTATTATCGCATTAGGGCACGTATCTTGAACATATACAAGCAACTCCTGAATTCTTGTGGCATACTTAACAGGCAAGGTCTAATTCGCTATCTAAAGGTTGTTTCACCTTAGGTTGTTCCACTATTTCCTAAAGAATATTAGCTTGTTCTTGAGTGTTCCTAAGATAGTCTATGTGAGCTTCCTTATTTTGCAATAACCTAGGAGGAAACGGTTCTAAATCAAGCTTGAACATGCCTAGGAAGCAATAGTGAGGTAGAAGGGTATTTGAATAACATTTTCAACAATTTCTTTCCCTTTCAATTTTCGTAAATCGTTTTTCAATGATATTATCACAAAAACCTTATCTTGAATTTGAGCTTTTAAATCCTCAATTTCTACAAATTTTAAGTTCAGTTTGTTAATTAAAGAGTCACTTCGTTCTTTATGACGAACACGTGTCTTTTTTATTGAGTCAAACTGATCTTTAAAAACCTGTTTCACATGATTAATTTCATTACAAAGACGTTCATTCTTATAAAGCAATTTTGCCACACTATTTTCCAGTTCCTTATTTATGGGCTCAATTTCCCATTTATCATGATTAACGTTCTCTGTCTTGGTATTCTCTCTTAAAGATTTGCTAGTATCCTTCAACTTACAGATGGTCTTGTCTTTATCTTGTAGCTAAGCTTTCAAATCATTTATTTCAAAATATTCTTGAATTTCAACAGCATTTTGATTAACGCAAGATTCATCGTTTTGAAAAACTTCTTGTTTTAATTGCATTGACACTTCGAGAGAAATACAATGTTGTTCAAGTTGTGAGTGATTTTTCAAAAGATCATTATATGCTTGTTTTGATTTGGAAAGCTCAACATCAAGATTCAAACACTTTTCACATAAATCACACTTTAGCATTTCCATATTCACAAAATTATTATTCAAAGACATAGAATTCATCACAATTAACAGAACATCTTGAGACATGATTTTTTGTAAGAGTCGATCATTTTCCAAAAGAATTTCTTTTTTAGCAATTTCCAAACATTTTTTATCAACTGAAAACTGTTGAATAGATGCTTCTATTTGATCAAAAGCTGATTGTACTTTTGTTATTTCATTTAGAAGATCTTTATCAAACACATTGAAGATGTCTTTTAAAGATTTTAGAAATGGAATAATTTCATTGTTAAAAATAGTTTTTGTATGTTCAAACCCCCATTCACCTTCTTCAAGAGCACTAGGTGTTGTCCTCTTCTTTACCACTGAGTCAAACTGGGTGAGGTGGAATTTAAGCTTTTTAAGGCTTGCATTCACCAAACTCACCTTAGGTAGTTCACTGGGAACATCCACTATGACAGGTGGTGTGTAAGAAGGTTCAATGGTAGGATTGAGCGTATGAAACCAAAACGCTTGTTCAGCCGATAATTCTTGTTGTGGAGAAAAACGTTTTCCAAAATCATCAGTTAGGCTATTTAATTTTTCATAATCGATAGGTTTATGAGAAATTTTCTTTGCAATAACTTCAGGATCCTTTGCCTTTTCAAACATTTTTGATCGACTCTCTTCTTCCAAAATCAATGTTTCTTCATCATCAATCACAGGCATAGCAACATGTGTTTTAGACATAACAACACCATCATACAAGGTTGGTTTTATCCGTTGAGCTTTCTTAAGATAAAACGGATTTTGATAACCAAACGCTTATTTGTGAGTGTCATCGAAAAAACTTATGGCTTAGTTAACATGTGCACTGTTTGAACAGATTGACCCACTTTACAAACAATATTATCAAGTTCTTTAATCTCCTTTTCCAAATCAATTTCATTTTCCAAATATTTATTTTCTTTTTCTTTGGATTCATTTTTGAAAACTATAAAAGTTTTGAATAAAGATTCCTTTTCTTTGATTTGTTTAGAAAGATTTTGCTCAAGTGAGTCAATTTGTTCTTTGAGTGCAAGTTTCTCTCTAATCATATCATATATTTGAGAATCAATCATTTTTTCATGACTACTTAAATCAATATTAAGATGTTGTTCAAAAGTTTTGACCATTTCCTTATAACTCTCAAGATCAGCGGTTATTGATTCATTATTTTGTTCCTTATTAGCCTTTTCCTAATTATTTACATGATTAATCATTTGTTCGGACATTTGTTCAATTACAGATAAAATCATTGAATCTTGTTGTGCCTATAAATTAGTATCTTGAACAGTTGCCTGTTGTGTTTCTTGCAAATATTAAGAATGTGGAATGATATTGATATCACTAGATATCTCATTATTTGTAAAATTCATAACTGGTGATTGTTTAAAATTTTGAAATACATGCACACTTTGATTATCTATATCATTCAGATAGGTTTCAGAATTAGGTACCTCTGAGATAACGTCAGAACCATAGTTGGAAATGTTGGCCATAAGAACCGCTTGTGCCGTCGAGAGATCATCACATTCAGAATCATAAGTATCGAGATCCTCAGTCTAAAAAGCAGCATTATAAGGAATGATTGTCTGAGCTTGACTTGCTGGAATTCCTGGATCTGCAAGAAATGTGAGTTGCTCCTCATCCAATATTTGTCCAGCTTCCTGAGCTTCTGCTAACATTGCTTTCTCCTTATACCATGTTGCATTCCTTGGTCGCTTAGGCTGAGTGCATTACCTAGCCATATGTCCTTCACCTTGGCAGTTGTAGCATTTAACAACTCTTGCCCTTCCACTTATAGTATTTCCCTTTGAACTAGTAGCATTGCTCTTATATGTAGTACCAGAATAATTTTGCCCTTGTCTCCCCTGAACTTGTTGCACGGTAACCCTGCCATCTTGAATAGTGGCTTGGTTTCTTGGATTAGAGGAAGTTCTGAGTTAATTATTGGTAGTAGTGAACCTTGAAGAAGCTACAGCCGTTAGAAAATCCATTGCTTTATTGAGACAAGAAATCAGATCATCTCCAAGAGAAAATACAGGAACAGCAAAACCTGAGTCTCCAAATGGTGATTCAGTCATAGGTTGTGTATGAGCTTGAGGTGATTGATACGCAACATGTGGAATTACTTGTGGAACAGTTGAGATTTGATGATTTATTTGAGACTAAAATGTATGTGATGGTGGAATAGATGAATGATTAAATTGAGTTTGTGATGGATAATGAGATGAGTATTGTTGATTGGGTTGAATTGATCCATATTGTGATGGTGAAAATTGTTGTTGAAGTGGAGGATTGTTGTAAGATGATTGATAAGGGTTGAAGTGAGGTGGTGTCATCTACTGATTTGCAACGAAGGAAAGTGGATCTTGATTACGTTCACGCATAATACGAACTTCATTGGCATGGAGTTCGTGGTGTTCAAGATATGCATGAAGCTGATCAAAGTTGGAGGTACGCAAATCTTTCACAAGCTTGACATCAGTCACAAACTTACTCCATTCAGGTGTAAGACTGTTTAAGAACTTGGTATTAACTTGAAATTGCTCCATTTTCATCTTGTAGATGTTCATATCATTAATCAGCTGAGTAAATCTTAAGTAATGCGTATGAAGTGATTCCCCCTTGATGTGAGTAAACTTATCGAATGCATTATACAGCTTACATTCTCTTTCTTGCTTTATCAAAGAAGTACCTTGCATTAGTAACTGAACTCTCTCCCATAAATCTTTAGCAACTCTGTGATGATTCACAAGTGAATAGATATCAGTAGGAAGACCTTGAAGAATGAAATTGGTAGCTTTCATATCACAATCAGGCTTAATTTTTTCTCATCCCCCCAAGATAATTCACATATTTCTTTGTTCTGATCACACCGTTCTCTTCAACCGTAGGCCAAATAAGAGGACCATGTTCAACCGATTCAAGTATCATTCTTCCGTGTTCTCTATTTTGCATGTATAATTCCATTCGACTTTTCCAAGAATCATACAGGTCTTTGTCCAACATAGGTGGACGATTGTCAGCACCGGAGAGTGTCATGTACTCAGCAAGAGTATTCTTTTGTCCAAGTGAAATAATTGAATCCATTTCAATGTGATAAGATTAAGATGATTGTATAGTGATTGGAGGTTGTTGTGTTAAAGTGAGGTTTGATTAATGAAATTGAGTCTTTCGGAATACACAGGATTTTACAATTCTTGATAAAACCGAGAAATTAAGTTATCACGGGATTTTACAAATCAAAGAACAACCGTATAATTCACCTAATAAATGTGTATAGTTCTCCTTTGAAACAAACGTATAAATCGCCCTTGTGAAGAACAACGTATAATTCGCCTTTAGAAATATGCGTATGTATAAATCGCCTTCAGAAATATATGTATGTATAAATCGCCTTCAGAAATATACGTATGTATAAATCGCCTTCACAAATATACGTATGTATAAATCGCCTTTAGAAATATATGTATGTATAAATCGCCTTCACAAATATACGTATGTATAAATCGCCTTCGGAAATATACGTATGTATAAATTGCCTTCAGAAATATACGTATGTATAAATCGCCTTCAGAAATATACGTATGTATAAATCACCTTCACAAATATACGTATATATAAATCAACTTCACAATTATACGTATGTATAAATCGCCTTCAGAAATATACGTATGTATAAATCGCCTGAGCAAAATATACGTATGTATAAATCGCCTATGTAACACGTATAAATCGCCCAAAACACTACGAAACTCAAAAATCAAAAATCTTAAAAAGACTCACTTTTTGACGTTTTTACCCGATTTTTCTTGTACTTCTTACCTATCTAAGACTATTAGAACCTTAAAAACACAAACTTTAACGTTTTTGACACGAAAAAATTGAAATCAAGATTCTTGTACAAAACCCTCTTTTTAACCAAAAAGACTCAAAAAGATGAAATTTTTTATGGTTTTTGAAAGATTTTCTTGTACTTCTAGTCTAAACTAAGATAAATAAGAAAGAAAGTTAAAAGCTTTATGGTTTTTAAACCCTCAAAAAGTGAAAACTTTTTGATGGATTCGAACCAAACTCACGCCTAAAACGAGTATAATAAACGCACACAAAAACCTTCACAAATACTCAATGGCTCTTGATACCAATTGTAGAATCTCTTAACACAAGTATGGAATGATTCACTTAGAGTTTTAGAGAGAGAAAGAGATGGTTGGATGAACACTTAGAGAAAGAGAGAAAAATGATAATATTAGCTTAGTGAAAGTGTGAGAAAATGAACAACCAACACCCTCTCCATGTGTGGAGAGGGTTTATATATGCCTAGCTTAACCGGCCATGGGCTTGTGTTATGGGCTTACAATGTAATTTTGGTCCGGTTAGCTTACTAACATAACATTACTTAATTACTACGAGCTATGAATACTTATATTGGAAGTGACCGATACTTTTCCGTATTTCTGACACTTTTGCTAGGTTATTTGTGCGTTTAGCGTTATAGTAATGTCTATATTATTTGGAAATAGAAAACCATTTGTTCAGATACCCCTAAATGAAATTATCTTTTATAAATTTGGTTGGATGCTTGTTCTTAGTATCGCTGGTTATGATGATTTCCAAATAACAATAGCTAGTGTAAAGTCTGATTCTTTAAAAGTATTAAGAAGCTGAAAAAGTCCCCTGTTAGATAGGAAAAAACCTTCAACTTTGAGCTCATATTATTTAGTTCCCAATAGTTAGTCAATTTAGTACTAAAAGAATATTAATTTACAAATGTATAACACCCATGGAGGGGCTTTATTTGGCCCGTCTATGGAATTACCCTTTGAAGTCAAGCGGATGATTAGGAGAAAATGCAATATCTAATCGAGCTTTAGACAGTGTTGTCTTTAATATATGGTATCTACCTATCTTCATTATAAGGCATAGGCGATGCCTAAGAGATTACTTGAAACTATAATTTCTGTGTGTGTGGTCTTCTATGTCAACCTTAGATTAACATCACTGTTGCGTCTAGGTGCTATATTTATTTGCAAGAAATCAGAAATGTTTGAATGTTACTTATGATAATATTTGGTCTGTTTAAATTGAACTGGATCTGCTTTCATCCAAGTTTCCTACTTGTTTTGTTTTTCTTTTGATTGGTAGCACTGATGGCAGTCATCTTTCCTTTGGGGATATCTGATATCACCGATTGCTGGAGGGACTCTAGTGGACTATTATGGCGATAAAGTAGTTATCTAATATCACCGATTGCTGATTTTTGCAGCAGAAAAATAGTGAGTGATTATTCTAGAAACATAAGAGATAAAAACAGTTGGTCATTTGTCATGTGTACATTCTGTATGGTCTTAGAGAATAAGGTGTATCGTGGGTAGGATAGGTGAAAAAGCTTGAGCCAATGTGCAGACTGCAGGATACTCAAAAATGAGGAATTATGATTTTAAGAGTATTAGTAGGATTGGTGGGAGTGGGAAGCAAGGCCAGGCGTGGAAGACCGGCCGCTTTGGGTGCGTCTTTCACCTTTTTTACTATAAATGAGCAATGTGGTAGTTTTTGGAGCGAATTAGGGAAATTTTTTTGACTGTTTGACGTGTTATTAATGTTTTTGTTTCTGTTATGCTTAGTTACGTGTTTAGTTAGTTAGTTTATTTAGTTAGTTACGTGTTTCTGTTATCCCAAACACCCTCTACATGACCTTTTCGCTAGAAAAGATAGTCTTGATTGCATGGGGTTAAAGCTGCCGAATTGATTTAGGATTGCTTAGTTTCTTTTTTGAAGGTTGCATAGTATAAACACCTAAACAGTATTAGCAAAGCTAACCCCTCAGCATAAGTGTCTTCAGAACATTCAGTTGACTTTCCCTGTCCCACTTCTGTGATGTCTGCAACTGCAGGTCCAATTTTTATGTCAACCTCAAATGACCCATTATTCTCTTTCTTGAGACTTTTAGCAGACTTTGACCAAAACTCAATTTCCATGTAATTTGGTTTTTATCTTCACTTTCTTGACACTTTTAGCAGACATACGAGTTCCATGCAGTTTAGCTTTTCTCCACACTTTCTTGATCCTTTTAGCAAGCATCTAAATTTGATGCAGTTTACATTGTATCTTCACTTTTGTCCTCACTTTTCTCCACACTTAGGGCCTGATGTGCTAAAGTTAGTGGCCTACATGTTGTTAGTGGTTTATCTATCTAATTTTGTATATGTAAATGTGGTTTATCTATCTGATATATATAACTGATCTTGTAGTAATTGTATGCCTGCTGAACTGTTGGGTCTGATGTGCTAAAGTTGGTGTTTAAATTGTAGCATTTCAAATATATATGTTTAGTTAGCAGCCTAATGACGTTTATTGGTACATGATAGATATCCTAAACTAAATTTTATGCGTTTGCATTGTTTTTTATAGGAATGGGTGACACTAACCTAACTTTTACTCCCGAACAATACAAGTTTTTCTTGGAACCATGTATCGAAGAAGTGAATAGGGTAAAGGCTAAATGTTGAACTATTAAAAGTCTGTCGTATTTGGTACTTTGTTGAACTATTTGATGTTTGTTTTGTTTGGTACTTTACGATGTTAAATTGTTTGGTGTATTGTTATTGGGATAAAGCCGTAGAATACCAACGAACTTTGCCTAATTTATCGATTTGGTACGTGTACTGAAACAATTAACGATTTGGTACGTGTACTTACATAAAGTGTTCTCATTTGCACATTTTGATGATGTGTCATATGTGATAGGCTGACACGTGGCACATCAATATCG